>VXBZ01010815.1:749387-781564 GCA_013399135.1 Heliornis fulica
ATATCAAACAAGGTTCCCTCCACCCCTTACTTGTAGGTAATATTTCTCTAGAATCTAATAGCATTATATCTATAAACAATACACTATCCTATATACAGGAATATTTTGAATGGTTTCTAAAGCATAGAAAATAGTATCTACTTATTTCACACACACAAAAAAAATAATAATCGAATATGAACTGCGTATTATAATTCCTTTGAAGCATTACCTGCCTATTTTTTCGAATAGCATCTAGCACAAAAGCACTCCCAAATACTAAAATACATACAGAATTTTAAGCTGTTGCAGAACAGTTCATTCAAATTTTTATTGCTAGTTTATGAAGATCCCACTTCTTTGTTTTCACTGCTCCTTCAAAGTTGCCAAGTATGGCATCACTCACCTTTGTTATTGCAGTTTACTGGGCAAGGACAAGGTAACTTCCATCGTGCACAGTGCAATGAATCAGTACCTTTAGACCACTTTCTCCCCTCTTCCAGGGTAAATATTTCCATGGCTTAGTAAATAAAATTATCAACAACAATAAATTAAAGGTGTTCTGCAACCCCTAAACATTGAATTTGGACATACAATAGAGGTTCGTAGAAATGCTAGATGTTCAGATCTTTACGGTATATGAGCTTGTATTTTTGAAGTAAATAAGTAAATTAAATCACTGTGTTTCTTGCAGAAAGCGCTTGCCTTGTACACTCTTTATACAGGATTAGCTGTTTTCTAGCATTTGTATGAGATGATGAAACTTCTATCTGCAGTCACTGTCAAAATACAGATTCAGAGGTTTCTATTCCAGAGCAGAGACTTATCGCTTACTCAGGAAAACATTACTCCAGATTTCAATATGTACATTTTACAGTATCAATTATTTATGGGAGGCAAATACTGAGAATGAAAAACAAAACATTATCAACCATGGAAAGATCTATAGTTTTACCAATGCTGCTAGACTTTTTCTGGTTGGCTTGGACATAACTTTCAAACAGAAAATAGTGTGGTGCCATTCTGTCACAAAATTATAGATTTAAAACCACTAAAATTCAAGCCCGAGTAAATTAAACTAGTTTTTCTTGTCATCCCTCAGGACCACAATGTTATTACATAAAGGAAAAAGAGGAGTAAGACATATTACTTCTACAAATAATTCTAGAAAAAACCCTATTTATGTATTTTATAAAAAAACAGATCATCTTGGGGCTGTTTTTCTCTGGATTGAGTTGTTAAATTTAGTCACTCTAAAAATATGTTTCCAATATTACTACTTTGAATAGACCTGCATAATCTCAGAAAAAAAGGAAAAAAATGTTTGACCATCAGCTATTTGCTATCATACTTTTGATATTTTTGCTACTTTCACTGTTGTGGTTACACACCCTAAGGAACTGTTTCTTCTTTATCTAAAGAAAACAAAACAAAATGGAAACTTTTAATTTGAGGCAAATTAAACTCTTGTGAAGGAAGGACAACTCTTTCAGAAGGGCAAAGGTGACTATATTCTCACTAAGCCATTTGGAAGTAGCATGTACAAAGGGCATTTATCACAGCACAAGACATGAACTAAAACTGTATGATAGCTTGCTTTTCTGACTATTTCACTGCCTCCAAGATTAAAAAAAAAAAAAGAACTAAGAGCAAAAGATGGCTCACACGTTGGTTAAAACATTCAATGATAGTGATAGTTGAGGCATACTCCTTTTCAGAATGTTACACCAGACTTTTGCATATCTTCATCATCAAGTTAAGACGCGCACGTTGAACTCTCTTTCAGACAAATAAGCTGCTGTGTGGATGCAGCCATTTAATTTCTTTGAAAGAGTACTACTAAATAGAGAAACCACAATGATGAAAAACTTAGTATTTCAAATACATGGATTTTTTTTTCAAACCCAGAAAGAAAAATCTATTCCTTAACTCTTATTGCCAAGAGCTGGCTCAGTAACATGAAAATATGTCTTCTGGACTAGACCTAATTTGTTCCTGGCTGTTTAATGTGGCCATAAACCCTACATACTCTAGCAGAAAAATGCAGCTGACTTTTAGCCAAGTTCATTTCTGTTTTCCCTGAAGTGATAAGACGAATGTACATTGGTTCCAGCATTACTACTCCTTCAAGCCTTTCAGCTGATGAACCTGCAGCTCTCGTCCTTCACAGTGTTCTCGTTTTTGGAACTGATGAATTGTCAGTCCTGCAGGTTGACAAGTCCACACCCTGGAATCAATAGGGGTTTGGTGAGAGAACGTTTTGTTGCTATCCATCCAGATGACAGACACTAGCCTGATTTTATCCTACATCTTAAATGCTTGGCCATATCAGTGTAACATTGCAGGAAAACAAAACCATCCAACCCACAGAGAGCTCTTTCTTTGATGAATATACTCAAGAGAAAGGTTTGGGTTTAGTATTTTTCTATTTTTTTTTTTTTNTTGGTTCTAGGCAAGCATTTTACATCAAGACAGGGACCCCACTCTTATCTAGCAGCAGACACGGCAATTGGAAATGTAACCAACCTTAACCTAATCATATCTCTAGATTTCCTTGCTAATATTGCCTGATTAGTGTCAAGGGTTTAACTGGGTTTAACTGTAAGACAGGATAAAATCAGATGAACACCTTCAACAAAGTATTTCTCTAGTAGTGGGGATGCATGATTTCGCTATGGATTTGCCTGTTTTCTTCTTAATTGGGAGTCACTCAACCTTCTTCCATTCTGTCTGTGGTTTCCAGCTGTGCTAACAGTTTTCCTGCCACTCCTGCTCTTTGGGAACAATACTGGGATGAACTGCTCTACTCACATTTGATCAAGGATTTGATTTGAAAGAGATCTATTGGGTTTTCTTTTGATTTTTGCCAGGTTTGTTATTTATAATCGCTGGTGACAACCTCTGAAAAGTTCAAGTCCAGCTGCCGATTTCAGCTCTCGTGTCCTTAGGGCTATGCATAGGCAGAGAATCTCATGTGAGTGCTGATTAATTTCTAAAACTCACATTCCCTAATAAAATGAAAGCAGCTGAATTTACAACTTTGTCAAACTAATCTATTTTAATGAGCTGAATAGAAGTGCTTTACGCAAAAGTGAATTGCTGTTTACCAGTTATGACAATAGGGTTTTAGTGAATATTGAGGATGTATACAATAAGATATGCAAATGAGGAAATACATCATATTGTGGCATTACTGAGCAGGTATCTTGCAAGAGCATGCAGCCACAATCAGAGGCACCCTCAGGAGCACCCCTTTTATAGACACACACTCTACAGTGTATAAATACCTTCCATGGGAAACAGAGTAGCCTGGAAATATTAGTTTGGAGACCACTAGTACAGTCAAAGACATTTTTGAATAACGTTTGTTTCTTATTGTCAAAATTATTACAATCATCTATCTCCTAAAAATATTCCTGTTGCTTGAATAATGCACTGCAGGGTATGGCTAGATGAAAGATAAACATGCAACTTCTGAAGAATTTGACCCAGCAACAGGATTTTCAGCTTCATAAGTATGATTCTGTTGGTTTGACAGATTTAACGTGGGATGCAACTTGCTGACTCCAAGTCAAACTACAGTGGTCAGTTGCTTGGTATTCAGTAGCTTGCTATGCAGAAGAAAGCATTACATTAGTCTGCCAAATAAGGGAATCCTATAGCCCCATTTGTGCAAGACAGACCTCTTTGTGCAAGATTATGACCCTGATTTTTCCCATGGACACAAGAACTCTCCTAGAACAGCATAAAATGAAACTGGTTCAAGACACAAACTCTCCTGTTGTTCACTTGGCTTCCTGATGAAACAGCCTCATGGTACAACAAAGTCTGCCTGTGCATGCACTGAAAACCCTTCTATTTATTTAGCTATGGGAAAATTATTTATCAATGGGCAAACTTTGAGTATTGTGTAAAGGCCAGTTTCATATGATTAATCCATACTAAGGTAAAGAGCGTCTTCCTAGGAGAACTGAAAGAGCAGTACACAAGTTAACCAACATCCTTGGTATTGGAAAGCCTTACTTTTTTAAAGTAGAAACGAGTTGTGACAAGCTGTCATAAATTGAAGAGCATCACGATGGCAAATGAGGTGAATGTCTCCGCACATCTGAAATCAAATAGAATTGATATCACCCTGCATCCAGTGCTTATATTAGCTCAGAATCTATCCTCTCTCTAACCCTAAGCTAGTCCTTCCTTCCATCAGCAGCAAAAGCATTCCATAGTGGATAGAACAGCAGCTTTGGTATTACTGTCCTGACACACACAGCTTTGTACACAGGTGGAGAGAACATAGTATGGAATGGCTGAAGTTGAAAGGAACCCTTTGAGATCTAGTCCAAATCCCTGATCAAGCAAGGTCAGCCTGGTATTTTTTGTCACTGTTTTCTATTACAGCTTTGTTTTCTGCAGTGAGTTTCTTGTTTGTTTGGGGTATTTTCTTTTATTTTGTGTGTGTGTGTGTGTGTGTGTGTGTGTGTTTGTTTTGTGGGGAATCTTATGCATAGAGTCTGCCAGGATGGTATTGGAGGACTGTGAGGAGAATAGCATGCTAAAGCTGATGTATTCTCATACATGTTGTCTGGTGAAGAAATACTCACAGACACTGATTTGATCCCCCAACCTCCACCCACCAGAACAATTTAGGATTTTGCCTAGAAGGGAACCTTGACATTTCCTTCAAGAGAAGCGACAAAGTGAACTAGTATCTGTGGGGCAGACAACATGGGCTCCAGAATCCAGGAGCGGTGCTAGGAGCTATGTTATTTTACAATGCAGGCTCATGCACATGCAAGGAAGAGCTCCCACTAACTCACCAGCAACCCTCCCTCTCTGCAGAGGGTTTCTCTCAGGCCAACCGAGCTGTGCACGAGCTTGCTGCTTCATGGGTGTTTATTACCCTCTGTGCTCTCACAAGAGGTACCAGGGGCCTCGGTGCCAGAACAAGTGTCTTGCTTGCTTTTCTGTCACCACAGCTTTGCCTTCACACTCCTGACTGAAATAGCTGTGCTGGCAGAATCCAGGGTAATCTGTGCTTCGTTTCTGAAAACAAAGGAAAAGCACTTAAGGGAAGAGAATGTTTGAATAAATTTGTAATGCATTGAAGACTGAAAGACGGGATGGAATGTAGATCTCTATTGTTGTTACATGGCTTGACAATCCAAATTCTTACTTCTGTTCAGGTTTAAAATCCCACACCTCATCACTGTGATTACCAAGTTCCTGCTGGCATTGACTGAGGTTTTTAAAGGAATACCTGGGAAGTTAGATTTCAGCGAGTTTTTGGCACCTGATTTTCCCTTGATAATCCCAACACACAAAGTTTTTGTTGCCTGAAAATTGATTTAAAAACCAAAACATCAAACAAACAAAAACCCATCAGAAATCATCCCATGGCACTGAGAAATTCATTAGGTAAAATGAAGTCCTTTTTTTAAATTAGTGATTGCATCACCAAAACCAGACTCACACAAGACAAACTAATTTTATAGAAGAAATGGACCAGTGTCCATGTGAGGATAAGGGGAGATCATAGTAAACAGACAGATAAGACAGCTTTGAGAAATTTCTCCTCAGACTGAAATATTGGATCATCTTTAAAAAAATAGGAATAATATTGCAGATGGCAAGGCTCTGCCTAAAGAAAATCTAGTTATAGCAGAGGAGTAAAGCATATGTTTCAGATACATACTATAAATAGATTGGGTACTCTTATGGGATATCTGAGCATACAGAAGAGCAGCAGTAGAAAAGACCAGAATAAATGTGCAGTTGTTTTGGGTTTTGTTTTGTCCTATCAGTACCCTGCATGCATGTAATGGCATTACAGGTTTTGTGGGTAGTTTTTTTTTCACCCTTCATATGTTTTAAAAATCTAGTGTTTGATTCAAAATAAAGCTAATTTGCATTGGCATAGTGACTTAACTCACTGGTGTATTATTACTGTGTAAGCAGGTGTACCAGCAACTGCAAATAAATGCTTGCTGATAGAATCCCAGCAGGGTTTCTGATGAGTTTTCATTTTGTTGAACCTTACCCAGAAAATTATTGTGTAAAAAGCTTGCTTTGCTCTTACTTCTTTGTCTGAAACATTATTGAGCTAAACCTGGCCAAATTCATGGCAATTATACTAACTATTCATAGAGGACATACCAAAAATCCCACCAGCCTTTTTAAAATCATTGTCTCAAAACCCACGTATGAACAGTGAAAAAATCCCCCTCAGATTAATATGCACAATGAGACTTCTGATCTGAGTGCTGCTCACTGTATAACCTACATAGAGAAAGATAAAATAGAAACTTTAAGGTGGAATCTAGGTGACACATCACCAGAGTATTATAACTGAATGTGTTTTACAGTAAAACACATAATTCACAGCAAAAGTATTATAATGATGGTTTTGGCAACACAATGATGTCATTTAGAGCTGACTTTGTTCTTAGTTATTTAGGCTAACATCTCCAGTTATTTTGCTGTTTGGGGGCTTAACCAATTCAGAATACCCCAGAAATGCTGCGATGGGCTCTGCATGTCCCACATTCTACAATCGCCTATGAAGGAATTATTTAGGTCAATCTTTCTTTCCTACAGTAAAGAGGAAAAAAAACTTTTCAGTAAAATGCTGAAGAATAGCTATTGATGCTTTTATAAAAAGCATCCACAAGAGTAACCACCAAAAGCACATACAAAACCCACATCTCATATTATATAGATTTGCAAGTCAACTTCAAATATTATGGGGGTGATAATTCGAAAGCCAGCAAACAAGATTAAAATGAACGTTTCCCTTCCCTACACTAGCAAGTAAGCATTTGACAAAGAATGTGAATTAAAATCAGTTTTCCTATTGATTGCCATGACTGTTTATAAATTCTTTTAAGTGATAATGGGGATTATTTACATACAATCTATAAAAGTTGATAAAGTACCTAAAATCTGCTATGAAAGATTCTGTAGAGGAACCACACCATTATTTACAAAGCATACTGACCTAATTCTTTTTAATCCCTCTCAAAAAAAAAAAAATCTATATACTCAAGGCAGTAAAATATTTTCCCCTCCTTGGCTAAAGCTAAATTTATCTTCTTGCTTAATTCCAAAATGATATGCTATTGCATAAATTTTAGTCGTCTGTGACATGAAAGCCACAGGACAGAATTCTTCAGGAAGCTGCCAACATAGCCACTGAGCCATCATAATATGACACCTGCCAATAGCTAAAGGAACCATTGTCTTGCTATTTTCTTTCTGGGCTACCCAGTTCAGTCAAAACAGGAAACTACCGTAGAGAGGGTCCAGAGGAGGGCTTCAAGGATGATGAGACTGGAGCATCTCTCATAAAAGGAAAGGCTGAGAGGCAGGCTTATTTGGTATGGAGAGGACAGAGATGATATCTCATCAGAACTAATAAATATCTGAAGGATGAGTGTCAAGAAGATATGGCCAGAATCTATTCAGTGGTGCCCAGTGGCAGGGAAACAGACACAAACTGGAGCAAAAGAGGTTCCATCTCAACATGATGAAAAACTTTACTGTGAGGGTGACAGAGCACTGGCAAAGGCTGTCTAGAGAGGTTGCAGAGTGTCCTTCTGTGGAGATATTAACAAACTCACCTGGATGTGATCTTGTGCAACTTGCTGAATGTGATCCTGCTTCAGGAGAGTGTTGGACTAGATGATCTCCTGAGATTCAATCTAAGCCCTTACATTCTGTGTTTCTTGATATGATTCATAAAGGCACATCATGGGTTGACCTGCAAACCCACAACAAGGCACCATTTCAGGTTCCATTCAATTCAGTGTGCCAAATTACATAAAAAATGTAAAACATCCATCCTGTGAAGCATTGTTCTGGTTTCAGCTAGGATAGAGATAATTTTCTTTCTAGCAGCTGATAGAATTAGGATGAGAGCAGCACTGACAACACCCCCATGGTTTTAGTTGTTGCCAAGCAGTCAGGGACTTCTTGGTTCCTCATAACAAGAAGGTGGAGGGGTACTCAGGAAACTAGGAGTGGACAAGGCCAGGACAGGTGACCCAAACTGGCCAAAGAGAGTATTCCATGCCCACTATATCACTCTTAAGTATAAAGGGTGGTCAGTGAGGGAGGGGGACATTGCTTTGGGACATGCAGTTTTGGGTGCAATCCATTTCCATGATGGCTCTGAGCTGTATGGCCTGAGATGTGCAGTTCAATGAGAGATCGTATCCTGTATAATCACCTTTATATATTTCATTGTAAAGTCCTATCATCATTAACTTTCTACTGTCCCAATAAACTGTCCTTATCCTAAGCTGTGAGGTTGTTTTTTCTTTGCTGGTTCTATTTTCTGTCTTTTTTCACCTCTAGCATTTTAGAGAGAAGAGCTGTGTGGTGTTCAGCTCCAGCTGGGGTGAAAACAAGACAGGAACCTATGCTTCACAGCTTAAGTTTTTGTATTCACAACTTTCAATACCATGAAGAGACTCACAGACCTATCTTGTCCTGCTGAGAAACCAGAATTTGAAAGGACTCTGCCTAAATCAGGACAGAGAGATAGAATCATAGAATTGGAAAAGACCTTCAAGATTATCAAGTCCAGCCCCATTAGGTCCAATACTAGACAATATCACCAAGCAAGTAATGCATAGGTGCCTGTATGCTTCTGAATGTCACTTCCAGGTTCTTTTCAACAGTGGAAACATTGATGCATGGCCAAAGGAAGAGAGGGAGGATAGCACAGTCACGTGAATGATACAGAGATACAGGCATACTTCTTTATAATTCTGTCTCAAATGCCTTGAGGAGGTTCCCATGTGTACAAAAGTCACAATTTACTTTGGAAATGTGTATCTCTCACATCACTCAACTTTGTTGCATAGGTTTTTATCATTAACTTACCATGTTTTAAGAGGAAAAAAAAAAATTATATACATATGAAGCAGGATATAGAGCACAACATGTGTCTAGGAAGCCATTATGTGTTGTTCCTGTTCAGTCATGAGCAGGGTTGAGATATATTTTGTAGGGTTTGGATTGGGGTGGAGTTTTTTGGCATCACAGTGCCACTGCTCATTTGGGCAGTACTTGAGGTAACTGCGCTCATATCAGTGCTCTAGTAGGGTCTTTCCTGGGAGCCAGCTGTCACCACCCTGCTGAACAGCAGTCTCTCCTCCCCGTAAAAAGTGTCTGTTTATGTTTCTCAGCTCCTGCTGAACTCCATTCTGCTAAATATGGTGTGCCTCCTGCAGGAGAAAAGATCCCAGTTTCCCCAGAAAAATGGGCTTAAGGTGCCTTCTGGCTGCTGACTTTGCTCTGCAGGAAGTTATCTCCCAGCTCTGTGATCCCACTCGCCTGCAAAAACAGCAAGAGTGGGAGCTGTTAACTCTCCTGCGAGCATAATTTCCATATATTTAAAGAGCTGTGATTCACAAATCACGAGAACTCCAAATTTATCAAAGCAAATTTTAGAAAAGCCAAAGTCTTGACCCTTCTCTGCACTTGCCCTCAGATCTCAGGAGAAGCCTGAGCCAGGTGTAGACTGGAGAAAATTTGCTTTAGAAGAAAATGTGATTTTTTTTTTCTTTTTAATTCAGTTAGGAAGGGATTAGAAAGCAGGCATGCAAGATACACTTTTCATTGAAGAAGAAACATGTAAGCATAATTTTTCTCGGGTCATCCTGGAGAAGATGTGATTGTTACCTTGACAAAAATGCTTTATCTCCCATACTGAGATCTGCATGATAGACTGACTGGCAGAGCTATTAATTGATTCTTTGTATTTCTGATCTCACTAGGGCCAGCAAGCATTCCTAACTATTTCAAATTCCTCATCATGACATCCATTATGCTCACCTCTGAGATGTCTAAATGAATTACATGTATAATGGCAACGTTATATAAAATGCAACATGACAGGAATACTTAGAATTGTTCAAACCTGCACTGTGGAAACCAACACCTTATTTGTGCCAGCCATCCAGTTTGGGATTTATGTGTTTTGGTTTTCTACGGGCACGCTGAGAAACTCAACCACATAGGGTTTTAGACGTTGCAGGTGGGCTAGCTTTATATCCCTTGTGGTTCCACTATGAGCAGGAAACCAAACACAAACAAAAATAATCTGTACAGGAAGAACAGGCATGCTGACAGGGATTGTTTGACATCAGAAAAGCACAGTTTCAGCTGCCTACTCTTTGTTACAATGTCTACAGTGAATTTGGGATAATGCTTGCACAAGAAACAAAGAACTACCATAGAGGACTCAAATAGGAGAAATAGAATCTGAAAGGTGTTAATTTAAGCAATTTAGATACAAAAAAGGAAAAATAAAACAGTTCTCTAAAATCTGAGCCTGTCGATTAGAGAAAGCAGCTGTGGGAAGATCTAGCCTTGCCTTGAAGCAGAGGAAAACAGGACAGTTGCGCGATGCCAGCAAGAAACTTCCCACATAAGAACTAGGAAAGCTAGCGGGTGCCGAGTGCAGAACACAGAATGAGATACACTCTCACAGTGAACCTGTGAAACTTCCTAAAGCAGGATGATGTGAGCGCTGACAGATCAGATGTACGCTGGGAATTAAGTTCTTGGGAGAAAAAGAAATAATCATCACATCTTATATGAAAAGAAATTATCTCTGGTACAGGTTGTCCTTGTGGCACAATCTTTGGGAGTTTCAGAGGAAATTTGGTGTGCAGTGTCTTTATTACACTCTTCAGTCCACATCTACTCATGGCCACTGTCAGATTTGTATTTAAGTCTCATACAGTAGGACTATCCTTTTGTTCTTCTCAAACATTTCCCAGGCATGTTACAAAAATGAGTACAAGAAAAGAACCATCCTTGAGAAAAGGCAGCACATTAATCAGAACCCACAAGAAGCATTGAAAACAACCTTAAGTGCAAGAATATTTTGTTTACTAGACATACTTTCCAATCCATTTGCATTAGATGCTTAATGAGATTTGTTTTACTTTCTTTGCAGTTTTTCAGCTCTCTGCAGCAAAAAGTTGGACCTGAAGATGAAGATGCTAAGGAAGATCAGCTAAAGAAAAACAGCAAAGTATTTCAGAGCAAAGACAAGGTAGCCTATTCAGAGTTTCAAAGGCCATGTGAGATGTAAGAACAGCAGAAGAGAGGAATGATACAAATGCACAGTTGAGATTTGTAAACAGAAAGGAAGAGTTAAAAATATTTTGTTCTTTTTTCAGTTGTCAATCTCACAGCACACCATCCCTACACAAAAAAAAAAAAAAAAGACCAAAATTCCTCTTGTTTTTACTCCTTCTCTTAAAAGACTCAAGCAATCTCTGCAGAACCACAGCCTTGCAACAATTACGATGATGATTCCTAAACCTGTGAAAAGGATTTGACTAATGATGTAGGTTTCAAGAACATTCAGAGAAACCAAATTGAAACTTCACTTCAAATTTTAGAATATCCCCACTTTCAATATTTGAAAACATGAAACAAATCTGCTTAGCAAAAAGTAAAGCCAGGCTTTATTCTTCCTTCCAACTACATCCTTCTTTTTATCAAGCACTTTTAAAAAATAGATTTCGTGAGATTTTGTGCATAATCACACCACTGAAACTCCTGCTAGGCAGCTGCATAAAAGAGCTGCTTAAGTGCCCTGCTTAGACACTGTGGAATCTGAACATGTATTTTCTACAGTAAGTTCTTAAAGAAACAACTTTTGTAGACATCAGAGGTTTGATTCACATAAACAAGGACACTTAGTTTCTGTTAAATGAAAAATTATTGCTTATGTCTTTTGTAACAACTAAAATTTTACATATTTTATTTGTAAATCTTTAAAGGGAGAATAAGACCAAGCACACCAGAACTCTAAGTCTTAGGCTAGTAACATTTTTTCAAAATATAAAATCCTTGAAGTAGGGAAAAAAATAGAGAAACTTCTTACTTCTTACCTTGGCAAACTCCCTCTGTAAAATCAAAAAGAGATAAGCCTATAAAGGAGCAAGAAAATGGAAGAGGACTGTCATAGCAGCCAGTTAAGAACATATTCAACACAGGAAACAATCTGAATATTTTTTTTATTTTTTTTTTTAAGAATCACAGCATATACTTCACCATCCAGTTGAGTAACAGAACATTTTTTAAAAGATAGTAAGTTAAACTTTACTTCACTAAAATCTGTAGCTTATTTGCAGATCTTTTGACTCATTCAATGCATACACAACTTATGCGGCCATAAACAAAATTGAAAATAACGACAGATTTTGTTTGTTAAATTACCTAGGCTGTAATCAAGCACAAAGACTTTTGGCAGGAAACAAAGAAGAGGTAATATTACTTTAAAAAATAGGAATAGATACTCCTGCAGTGAAAATAAGAGTATTAGAAAACTGAATCAGTTCAGGGCAGGAGACTAGAGACTGTAATCCCAAGTATCCTTTTCCCATTATTTTTTTCGAGTCAATCTACTATGCAACAGAAATGTTAGCTTCTGAGCAGCATCTCCAGTTCATGAAACCATAATTATTTTTTTTTAATATTGACATCAGCCATTTACTTAATCTTATTCAGATTTGATTCAGTAATCACATACTTCTACATTGCTAGGTTTTTGATAAAACTGATACTTATTTACTTTCCCTTTGGGGATAGTCTTGATATAAGTAACACTTTATGAGATATGTCTCTGAAGGACTTATTTTCAGTCACTACACGTGTTCACATAAAAGAATTCCAGGAAAGACTCATTAGTAGAACTGGATGGAAAACACTGTAGCTCATTAGCAAAACTTTATTGCAAATAGAAGAACAAGAGACAGCAAACTTTCAATAAAACATTTCTCTTTTTTTTTTAAAGTCATTTATTACATACAACTAAAGCCTGTTCTAAGAAGAAGTTAAAAATTCTGAAAAAAAGCCAACACTGCCTTCTGCTAGTAAATAGTTTTGATGGGATTTCTGTTTTTCAGCACAGGAGAATTTCCTCCAGTAATATGTCAATTGCTATTCCTCAAGTTTTCAGAGCCACACTGCATTTCCTACAAATGTTTTCCTTCTATAGATGTTTGTATCAGAGGGAAAATACTGCATGAGCTAAGTACCTGCAATTATTGTCTGGGAAGTTTAATGCATCTAAATTTCAGATCCTTCAGGAAAAAGAATAATTATTGTATGTAACTATTAAACTCTGCATATTTCTGAAGTCTAAATTTTACCCTCAGGGTTTCCTTCTTCAGATCAAAAAAAAAAAAAAAAAAAAAAAAAAAAAAAAAAGAGAAAAAGCAGAAACTTATCATGGTAGAAAGGATGAATTATAAATTTGATTTCACTCATTCGTTTACTTTAAAATGTTTTAACAGATCCTAAACACTACACGTAATTCTCCATTCTATGCCAGGGCAGAGTCAGAGTCTTTGCTGAAGTGTAGATTACATCTTATTATTCCTTGGCTGGCCAGTGGGAAGCACCCTTTTCCTGTGCCAGGCAGCACAGGGTGGTCCTGTCATGGTGATGGGTCTGCTATGGCTTTACTGTGGATGTAGACCATCCTCAACTAGATGACTACTGTACTGCTGCCAGACAGCAGTTTCTCTAGCTGAAGGTTTCCTCCCTTCTGTCAGCTGGTTTCCTATCCACATTAATTTTGCTACAAAACCTATATTCCAGTTTTGAGCCTTCATTGTCCAAGTAACATAAGTGGAATATGGGAATATATATCCCCTCTCCTATACAAACCCCACTTCCCACTTGCTCCTTCCCCCTCCTCCACTCTTTCACACATGCAGTCATCTTCCTGGTCCCAGAAAGTGAATGAGAGTCATGTTTCTAAAACTGTTTGAGGTTCAATTTTGAACTGTTTAACAGCTAAAAAAGGTGGGTAAAGTACAGTGATAGTGGCAGCTGAAATGTGCCCCTCAAAATTCAAAAAAGGAAGAAAAAAAACAAAACAAACCCAAAATATCAGAGGTTTGGCTTACGCCATTTCCTGACACACTCCACCAACTTTCTCTACAAATGGAAAAGGTGGTTGCCCAAAAGTGACAGGAGAGACATGGGAAGCTGGGAGAGTCTGTGCGGTGGTGCATAGGCACAAGCACTGAAGGTGGAATGGCCATTTCATTGGAGAAAATGATTCTTAAGTAACTGCTGTGAATGTCACCAAAAATGCCAGTAACTCCATTAACCCAATTCTCCAGGAACACACAGAGAATGGGAACACCATGTGATATGAACGTAAAGATTTAAAGATTTATGGCTTTTACTTTAAACTGTCGGCTGTCTAAAAGCTGCTTTCTGGTATTTTACGTTCCTGACTAGGGTAGCTCTTATTTAATGTATTCAGCCCTTCATCTTACAGAAGCTAATTCATAAGTCAAATGCTCCCTTACCAGATTTCAATTTCATCATCTGCTGTTTCATATCTTTTGATGATTTTGTTAAAACTCTTGATAAAAAGTTCATACTATTTTTCTTTTAATACTCAGCTGCTTTCAATGAAGTCCCAACAAAGTGTACATTGAAAGAATATGCAATGGCAATTATTGTTACTATGTGTTGTCCTTACTTTTCATGAAGGATAGAGTGGTATTATTTACTTTCTGTATAAATACACTGATTTATGATGGATTTATGCTGTGCATATCAGAAATCAGGGATTGCTGAACACATTAAAAGGACTAAGCATTAAGCAACAAATAGAAAACGATACTGTGCCAGTGTCAAAATTGCAAAATGCTCCCAAAAAGAGAAGGTTTAATAAGACAAAGTAGTAGCATTTTTCTGCTTCTTCCCTACAGCAGGAACTGTACTATATATTAATATAATGAATAAGGAGCTGAATCCCAACCCTGGAAGCCTATAGGAAATTGAAATTTGTTACAAAAAAAAACCCAAAAAAACCCAAACCCTCAAAAATTGCTTTCTGCTGGGTTCATTTTGGTGTGTCTTTCAGTTTAGGGGTGTTTTTCACATGTAAATGGTTTCTGTTTTTGTACTGAGCCTCAAGACTGTTGTCTAAAAAAGCATCAGCAGAAACCTGTGATCAGTTCTTGAAGAATCCACATGAATCTATCTCCCAAATCTCTAAAGAGAGCTTAAAGAATGAACAGTCCTTGAACCACACTGTATCTTTAGCATCCTTGAAAATGAGGATGATTTGCAAGAGTGGAACACATTTAAGCAACCTCAAGCGCAGATAAAATTATTTTGCCAAACAAACAAGCATTATAACCAATAAGTCACACAAAGTTCAGCTGGAGTGAATGTGGCCACTGAAGTGGTCACTAATGACAAACTGCTCCCTACAGACCTTCTGTGACAGTGTTAGAACATTTCAGGCCTATCTTTCGAGCAGCAAATGGATTAAGCATCTATGCGTTATCATGGTGAAGACTACTAGTAGAAACAGATCAGTAGCCATGACACTGTGCATTGGTAAAATAATTTTTTAACAAAGTATGAACAGCAAAATGACCAGCTGAATGGGGAATATTGTTTTTAAAGCTAAGGACTAATTTGCATGTATGTCCTTTCCTTCAGTGCAGCTATCGCAAACTTTCACTTTACTTTCTGGAGTAGTTCACGCTTCCAGAACTAATTAAAAAGATACAGTAAAAGGAATGTTATCCTTGATCTAAAAAAAAATTGAAATCTCATAGAGATGTTGTTGACTGTTTTTTTCACTGATAATATTATATCCCATTAATTGAGATTTTTTTAGTCAGTTTTATCTAAAAAAGAAGACTGCTATACATGTACTTGCTAGTCGTCAAGGCAGTGAATTTGCCAGGTCGTACAACCGAGTGAAATAACATTGGAAACAAAGCAAGCAACAGAAAACTCTTACTACAAGTTTACTCTAAGTGTAACCATCTATATGAAACACTATGTAAGAACACACTATCAGTTCAAATGAGCAGTAAAAAAGTGAATATTGCTTAAAATTACATACTTACCTAAAAACTTGAATAAAGAGTCACAAAACAGTATGTGAAACCTTCCTGAAGTCTGAACCAATGTGCAGTAAAAGGAGGCAGTTACAATACTTGCTTCAAAACTACTGTTGCTGTTCCAATTAGAACATTTAATGTAGATACAGCCTGTTTAGTGTGATGTAGACATATCCCCTACAGAAATGCCTATGCTTTTACAGATATATATTTACACACACATATATATATATGCAAGCAGGCATACTAGTACACAATATTGTACTTATTTATTTTAATACAGAAATAGTGAGCCTCTCAAATTATAGCAACAAAAGTGTTTAGAGGCCAACTCATTTTGTTTATATCATCTAACCTTTCTGAGAGCAGGACTAATGTAGAGATTGAGAAATAAAAAATACAATGTATTTTAACCCAAAATAGNAATTAGAACATTTAATGTAGATACAGCCTGTTTAGTGTGATGTAGACATATCCCAGTAGTAAGCCAGTAGGACACAGTAAGATCATTACTACAGTGTCTCCTTGGACTGGGTTAACAAAGACTGATTGCTTACTGTCTCACAGAGGGACATTAATGAACTTTGGAGGTAAGAGGTTCAAAACAGTAAAAAAGAAGAAGTTCACACAATGTACAGTCAAGTGCTGAAACATAGAATCATAGAATATACAGAGTTGGAAGGCACCAAGATGGTGTAAGAGTTTAAAGTTTACTTGAATTCAAAGGAATGCCTGGGTGGATCCAGGAGTTGGACTCAACAATCCTATGTGCTCCTTTCAACTCAGGATATTCTGTGATTCCATGAGAACCAAGTAATTTAACAGAAGAGGTATCTGCTTTCATCTGTAGGAAAAGAAAATCCAAACAACAAAATCAAACACCAGATTCAGAAGTCTTTTAACCATAAACTGGGAAAATACTTTGAGGAAGCATCATTAAATGAAAGTTCTGGTGGCTTTCTGTATTTGAGTATCATTTCAAAGGAAATGCAAACATGTTAAAATATATTAGTGTTATCAGGTTTCTAACTTTGATTTATCATCAGTCATCACTGTCTAAAACTGCACCGGGTAATCTCAAGTCACATTCTTCTGCCTACAGTCCACAGACCAACAGTGGTTTGTGAAAATCAGATGTGAAAACTATACAGTACTACACTGCGATTGAAAGCAAATGGGACAATAAACAAGGTAGAAATAAAACACATACATAAACACTCATTCTAACTTATTTTTCAAAATACTATAGAGTAAATCACTGAGACATTATGCACAGAATTATTCAAGGGTTTGGGAATAGCATTGCTTATTTTTTTTTCTAAAAGGCTAGTTAAAAAGATCTAAAAGCAACAACCTATATATACATTGGCTACCTTTATGCAACCACAGTCATACACTTTCTTCTTATTCTACACACATCCATCCACACTGGTAACATTTTAGGAAAAGGGGCCCAAATCAATCTGTTTCAGAAAGGGTCTAGAAGACACATTTCACATCTGAAATAATACAGCCTTAAATATTCATGCATTTAAATCAATACTTAAGCAAATCTTATTTCATAGGCATATTCTGAAGCTTTAAACCAGAAAGTTGTATTGGCCTTGATTTTATTCTGTTCAGCACAACTGAAAGTCACATTTTCTTAGTTAAGCCAAAACCAAACACAAAAGCAGTGTATTTTGGAAACTTTGGTTGTTTCAAAGGGCTGGGCAGCTCAGATACTTGAATAAATCAGACAGCACAATTCATGGTTCATTCTGTTGCCTCCGTGTTACTCTGAAGCCCAGTCATATGTCTTTACATTTTTACAAAAAAATAAGTTTTACTACAAACCTACTTAAGAAACTCAGCTTCTGGGTTTTCCTAATCTATTAGGTTTTTCTTTTCACTGGGGCATTCACACTTCCAGTATAGACTGTCTTGTGTCTGATAACGTAATTGAGCTGGCATGACAGTCTTTATCAGAATGCATAGGTTCATTTAAGTGTTTTGGAAAGATAGTCCAGAAAGATAGGTGATGGAAGATTTTGGGTGTCTACTTTCCCAGGATTAGAAGCATGGTATGATCTATAGAAACAAAAAACTATGGCAAAATTAGGCACATGCCAGTGAACACTGAGAAGATTCCATATAGCTGTTGGGTTTTTTGGGGTTTCTTTTTTAGTATATTTGTACTTACAGACATATGAATGTTGAAGAATTAAGTCATATGAGACTTGCTTACTACAGTAAAAATAAACATATACACATAACACTGGACCAGGAGCTCCAGGACAAAGGTCTGTTTACAGATGAAGGCTTTTTTTTAATTGGAATATATGTCCTATCAGTTTTCTGTAAATTTTGGTGCCTAATTTCTGTGGGTTTTGTACGGTAGCACTGCATTAAAGTATGGCTGTTCAAAATTAGCCTTTGAACACTGTAAAAGGATGCTATGGCTTATTATCCATAAATGGGTATACATAGATTATGGATTCATATGTTATTTTTCTCAATACTTACACATGCACATATGTATTAATTGGTATTAATAATTTGCAGATACTGTGTGCTTATAAAAATCACTGTACAATGAATTTATAGGGCTTTGATCATGGGTATGTGTGGCTGGATGAAGAGATTAATACATTCTTAGATTTAATAAGAACGTTTTTGCGCAGGTCTTGCTGTCTTTTTTGTTCAAATATTTGGGAACTTCATTCCATGATGCAGGCTTCTCTCTCTTTTACATTATCTCTTGTCCTCGATTAAAAAAGTAATAAACAGAAGCAGAAAAGTAGAGAATAAAATGTGTATGTTTGAAAATTCTCCTCTCTTTAGGCATTTTGGGAATACTAGGCACTGATCTGATTTCACAACAACACAAGACAAGCTGACAGCAGAGAGTTCATTTATCTTTAACACAGAGCAAAAAGTAAATATTCAGCCTTGTTGTTTGAATGTACTGTCTGGACACACAGATCACATATTATATCGGACTACATTACTTTGAACAAGTTCAGCTACAGCTACCAACAAACCTCTGTGATTTACATTCCTTGGCCATTTTTCTCTTTACAGCTTCCAGATTTTATGATGTCTCATCTTGAATCAACTGCTTTAGGCTACTACTGCTCTAACAATTCTCAGTCTGGAAAACCATCTAACTTAATGGAAAAGGTAAAAAAAATAAAATCAGAAAACAGAATCATATGGACTTTGTTCTCTTAAGAACTACAGTTTATGCTCTGCATGCTCTCCATAATGTTTTAACTTATTTTTCCTCAAACTTCCATTGTCCATTTTCTGAAGTCTACAATATTATAAATAAGAATTTACTACCTCCAGGACTGAAAACATCAAACAATCAGAAATCATACCTTTAGGCCACACTAACATAAAAATGCATAAATATCTTAATATATTTTTAAAATTACTTTGTAGTCCTCACATTGGAACAGAAGAGCCTAGTAGGCAGCAATCATATAAACAGAATCCCAAAATATTTTTTATTTTGTAAGAAAGTATTTTAAGGTGTTCCTTTTTTTTAGTATTTGAGGCCATAGCCAAAAACTACCTGGTGCCACATACTTTACAACACAGCCTTACAAACAGAGCATCCATAAATTTCCTAATTTTAATCCTTCATTAAAGAATCCAACAAAACAGCAAGGAGACAGGTAAGTTATGTCTACTTCTTCTGTGTAAAACTGAATATGGCAGAACGAACTTAGCTAACAGACTTAAGCAGCTTGCAGTGTTGCTTTTGAGATTGTTCTTCAGTGTAAGTATGAAAATAGGAAAAGAAGAAATTTGTGGATAAATAGTATATTAAAGCATGTTCAATTGAACTTAAAGTTCTTTTTCTTTGTACTGATTAGTTATACATTCATCTCTGAGGGCTTACATTGCAAAAGGTATGTGACACTTATTTTGCCTTTGTGCTGTTCACAATTGAGTACAACAGTAAAATCTTTATGGAAATGGTTTTCCAAACACCATTGGCTCCAAACAATGCAAACAAAGCTCTAGTTTTAAATGTTTAGGAAGAAAATGGGATAGTTTAACCATACATACTTTGAGTGACAGAATGAGTGTAGAGTTAGTCTGACTGTAAAATAAAGGGGAACGTGTCTACAGGAAAAAAATCATAAGAATCCCCAAGTTCTAAATGCATTCAAGTGATTTATTTTTTAGTATGTGCTTACTGTGTATTTGTACATATTGCTCATTAAAAAAAATGCGTATCTCAAGAGTCCAGGTCTCCATATGAAATGCCAACAAATGCACCTTTGCACAAATGCCAAGTAGTAAATAAAAAAATAAATTACCCAACTAAATTGCATTTAATGAGTTTTAAATGACAGAAAGAAATACAGTATTGAAAGAAGGTTAGTAAATATTCAGGCAAATTTCCATCTGGTTTTAGTATATAAGAGAAAAATAACACATAAAAGAGATTTGGCAATGAATAAAGAAGTGTTGATGACTTGGAAGACCAAAGCTGGTATGAACAATGAGAAACATATGAGCTGTTTGTGACCAACTTAAGGTGTAAATGAAGCATCAAAAAGAAATACTAGTATAAGACAGAAGAACAGATACTAAAGAAACAGAACTGCAATCAAGCTTTGTAGGATTTCATTTTAATTGGTTAAATTTTAATTTATTTAAATGGTAAAATATTTTTGATGTCTTTTTTTTTTAGAGTGTTTCATGTTTATAATTTCTGAACAATATGTTGATGTCTGTGGACTCTTGGAGAGGAGGTTCTCAGTCTCCAAAGTTTTTGCAAGGAAGAAAGGATAAAATTGCCCAGAAATTCCAATAATCAGTAAGCATCAGCAATGAAACCTTTAAGACATAATTTAAAAAAAAAAAACAAACCACAACACTAAATCTAATTTATGAAGCTTAATTATAACAGATATCTGGTTATATACACTAGAAAGTAAAATGGGAAAGTCAGAGATATAGGGCAACTAATATAGACTGAATAATTAATATTAAGGACAATTACAAAGTGCAGCTATTTCAGTATATAATAATATACAGATTTATTCACCAAATGCCTACTGAGTCAGCAAGAGATGATTTTATGCTATTTTTAGATGAGGTTTTGGTAAGCAGCAAGGACAGAAAAGAAGAGCTGATTGCAGAAAATAACCTTGAATGGGGTGATCACGAGTGAATTCAATTTAAACTAAGATTAATAAACTATGGATTTCCATTTCGAAAAGACAGATTTGAGATAGCAGAGTCATCTGGACTGCATTGATGAATGAATGTGGAAGTCAGAAAGTGAAAGAAGAGATCTGGAATTCATACCCTAAGGACAGGGTAAAAGTTGTGTCATCGCCTTTATTCATACAAAAAGGGCCTTCTCCCCATTTGCACTGATCCAAGCAGCTATATCAAACACCACCCCCCATGATCATCTAAGATGTAACTTATGCACAGCAGTTCTGTGTTTGCAGTGCTCTCCATTCACGTGTGTTGATTTCTCTCAAAATTTACTTGCTGAAAGCCTGAGATCTCTGCACTCTATAAATAGTCCACTTTCTCCAAGGCTGATCTTGGCAGATATGTTGATGAGGCAGGCTGCCAGTCCTTGAAAAAACACTTGATATCCATCATTATGCATATTATTTTGTCCTTGCATACAAAGAAAGTAGTATATGTCAAACATATTCTCATGACTGGCCACAAAGAAAGATATTTTCCTCTGCAGAATATGAGAAATAAATGAAATGTCTGGAAATCATCTTTAGGCTGCACAGATGCTCCAGTGTTCCAGCTATTGCCATAAAACCTCTGGATTAACTGCCCACATGCCAAAAATTCTCAGAACTCACTAACAGGTTAAAGATGAATGGAAAAACTTGTCATAAGCAAATGCATTATTAGCAGGTTCCAGATTACAAATCGTTGAAAGATGATGGTAACATCATACAAAAAACCAAAAACAAACCCAAACATTTATGTCAGTTTATACTGTGCTGTCAAACAAAATGCTATAATTTAACTACCTGCCATGGGAGATCCTAAAAATTACTAAAAAAATACCATTTATGCCTACCTGAACCAGATGACTTGTTTTTATTATGGCTATTAAGCAAGAAACTGGGGGGTCTTAATTGTGTGACAGCTCTACAGCAAGTAGATAGTCATTAGTAGATAAGTAAGGAAACAATTGCTTTGAAACCTGTCACAAAGTCACATTACCTTTTTTCCAAAAATCATTATTTATTGTTGTATTAAGAAAATGCAATTTTTTTGTCTTTAGCAAGAAAAGATCAAGTGTGTTCATATGGATGTGGACATACAACTGTGTACCAAATTCAATTGTTCATCGTTTACTTCTAAACCTTAAGTTTGTTCACATCCATATGAACGAACACACTTTCCTTGTTAAAGAGAAGAGAACCTCAAAAGATCACTCAGTCCAAACCCCTGCCCAAGAAGGATCATCTAGACTAGATCACATAGGAACATGTCCAGATTGGGTTTGAGTGTTCTAGAGAAGGAGACCGCACAACCTCTCTGGGAAGCCTGTTCCAGTAATCCATCACCCTCACAGTGAAAAAGTTCCTTCTTCTATTAAGATGGAACTTTCTATGTTTCAGTTTGGACCATTTTCCCTTGTTCTATCACTGGCCATCACTGAGAAAAGCCTGGATCCATCCTCCTGACACTCACCCTTTACATATTTATAAACATTAATGAGGTCACCCCTCAGTCTCCACTAAGCTAGAGACCCAGCTCCCTCAGCAATGCATGAACGTGGTTTCACTGTCAGCAATGGCTTGTGGGCCTATCCCCTCTGCTATAACCCCTTCATCAGCTCTGCCTGAGGGGCTGAATTCTGCCTGAGGAAAGCAGCCTGGGCCATGGCAGCACTCCTGGGGCACCACTGCTGTCCTTGGCCAGTGGGACTCACCCCTGGGAAAAGTGTGGGAGCAGTTCCTGATCCTTGCTGAGCATGGGGGTTGTAGCTGTCCACACATGCTGAGGGGAAACCCCTTCTGGCACTCCCTTCTCTCTCCTCTGAGATTTTGCACCTATATAAAGTCTACATAAAACTGATTTCTAAAGACAAGGCTGAGGATTTAAAATGAAGCAGTTACCACTGCAGTCTCATCCACACAACTTCTGTCCTCACCCAGTAGCAGCGGTTTGGAAAAGGACTTTGTGATACCTTGCTTGTAAACTGCGTGATATAAAGTTAAGTTCTTTGGCCTTCCTTGGTAGAAGGAAATATAAAAATCACTACTATAAATGCTGCATCCATCTTTTAAAATGTAAAGCTTTTAAGACTATATCACACATGGTGAAAACAGATCAAGAAAACAGATTGAGGCTTTTTAAACCATCAGTTTTATCCTGCCAGCTGCACTTATTCCCACTGTCATTTACTATCAACATTTTAGTGTTCCAAAAAAAAGTGTAAAGACTCAAACATATTCGTGAAAAATAGTATAAGCTGCATGCTAATGAAGCCACTCTTCCTGAGGGTCTGTCTCCTGCTATTTGTCAATAGAGACATTTAAGTTTCTATAGTAAATAACGTCTGCTCCTTAGAACATATTGCAAAGCACAAAGAAGAAATAGGATGATAACAAGTACCAGGCATTGTTACTTTTCTAAAAGAAATGCTAGAGACAACCTCCATTAATCACCACATTCCCCCCACCCCACCCAAAAATAACATCTAATTAATTGTTGTATCATTCAATAATTTGGATTCCAGAATATGGTAACACAAGTGTTATATAGTAGACAGATCATTAAAGCAGCACAAATTTTTATGAACTGTAAATAATGAAAGAGAATCAGATTTGTGCCATCATTCTCAGCAGCACATACAACAATTTTAAGAAGCTGAAGCTGACATCTGACTGACTTCTTAGCAAATATTACCCCTGGCTGCACTGGCAGATTCCACCATGATATCCGAGACTGAAACACTAACTGACTGCTTCCAAGCTAGGGTTGAGTCTTGGCTTTTATATTGCCTACTTACTGTGGCTTTGTTTGTTCATCAGTAGTTTTTCTTAAGAAATTATTAATTTGTGAAAGCATTTACATTTCTGCTTTACATTATCTTAATACACAGTAACAATAACAACATATGCAAATACTTTCTCTCTCCAGTGGCCCAAATAAGATTTCTATACTCTTATCTCTCTGCATTGTTGCTCTGTGCCACAAAAGCCACGAGAAATATGTGAGCATATGAAGGAAGGGATAGCCAAGAGGTTATACAAGTAATTTAGGTTTTATCCCAAATATAAACAACAACATTTTACCCAGCATAGATAAGCATTGCTCCATTTCCATCAGGGGTTCTGCTGCTATTTATATGGCATGATATTCATCATTCATACAACCTTCAACCATTTACTTTGCTACACTAACAAGACCCCTCCATAGGATAAAGGCTGAGTTTTACAGAATTAGAAAATATAAGCCTTTCTATGGAGCAACTTTATATAAACCTACATTTGCCCTCAGGGTAAAGCTGAGCAACTCACTTTCACTTAGGTGCACCTACACAGAATTCCCAATGACTGAATTATTCACAAGTAATCTGGAGACAAAATACAGTTTTTATTGTGTCAGCTGGAAATGTGTATTACTAGTAGGGAAAAGGTACATTTCTGATCCAAAATATCCCCAGGACTTCTGAGTACTACAGGGCTGGAAACAGCAAGCATTTGATCCACTGGTGCAAATAAATAAACGGGCATATCCTAATGCCTTTTTCTTCAACAGAGGTTTGGTCCTGAACCTTTCCCTCTACCTGTTCATAGAGAGACTGTTTGGCCAACAGGAAGGTCCTGTCTTAGGAACAAATACAACCTTTGCAGTTACACTAGCTAGAATGACAGCTATAAGGGCTATTAGCCTCCATATTACAGATCAGCAGAGAGGGTCAGGGGTATAGATCAGCCAAGCAGTATATCTGAGCTAGGCAGAAGGAAACATTTTAATCTTCTTTGGGCTATTCACTGAGCTAAATCAAGTGACAAAAGCAATCATTCTGGAGTTTAAGGGCAAGGGCTGCGCTTAGAGTCCCCAGATTTCTAAGTCTGGTGCCTGAAGTAAATCAAAATTATGTACCTAGAGAGAGTTGCTTTAAGAAAGACTAAGAGATCACTGGATGGGCCAGAAGTCAAAGAAGGGCACCAAGCTTGTTGTGCAGCAGTTGAATGGTACTACAATGGGGTCAAAATTATAAGGAATTGCTTTAGTATTCATCTTAGGTTTTGAAAAAAAAAAAAACAAACAAAAAAAACAACCACCCAAAACAATAAACAAAAGGTTCAAACTAAAAATCACTGGACTCAATTCATCCTAATTTTAGGCACATTTAGATAAGGGTATGAGTACAAGTTGCATTTTTCAGTCATCTCCAGTAAGTGAGCCCCAACCTACAGTGGCTCACATAGAAGGATGACTCCAATGCATTCCATTTAAATTCTTTCATTGACTGCGGGGGAAGAACATGTCTTCTCAACATCAGGAAAATGCAGAAATCAAAATTACAATATTAAAAATAAATGTGACATCGTACTTTGAGACAGATTTAGCCCTGCAGAAATGTAATAATACAAATGCCTGGTCAGTCTGGGATATTTAAAAAGGTGTCTGTTTTCTCTTCCTTTATGCATACTCATTGCCTGTTAGGAACATTTATTTGGTTTCACAATAAACATTTTATGCTTCTGTGTCCTGCAAGGTCAGCTAGGATTATGAAAACCAAGCTGCTGTCTGACTTACCTCATCACTAAAATTCCCAGACAGAACAGAAACTCCAAAACTCATCAAAACACTTTCAGACTAGAGAGAATTAGACCTGAATACTAATTTTAATACCTCTATTATGTATGCACAAGACAACTATACTTGAGGTTGAAATAAGCAACACATCTTGAAGGACTCTTGTTTATTCACTCTTCCCCAAAAGAAGAAACGTAACAATTCCATCTAATGAAGTGAGAAGGTGAAGGTAGTTTTACTTTGCAAGTGAGTTAGTTAATGAGGCAATATCCTCTTGAATCTTTGAGATAAGCTCTAGGTCAAAAGTAGACAAATTAGCATAACATTCATATTAATATATTTCAGAATCAGATACAGAAACAACCTGCACTCTGAAACCTGCCTAATCACAGACAGCTAATTTTCAAAGGAGTTTTGGCACTCATTACGGTGATGGATGACAGTACTGAAAACATCAACATTTCCTCGAGATCTGCCATGCTTTGTAGACACTTCTCTTATGTACTCCATGAATTATTTTTTTTTTTCATAATTTATTTAGATACTCAGATAAGTAAAATGAGGTTCCTTGCTGAGGATGTTTAGGTAGTTTGCAACACTGCATCTGTGTACTTGAAACAAAGATAATACAACACTGTATTATATTCTAGAAACAGGCAGTTGCAGTTGTGTTATTCCAAGAGTGTTATCACACTGAGAAATCCACACAGACATTGGTACAAACACACACAAACTATTCTGTACATGAATCAGTGTGCTAGTATTTATTGACTATTTCATAGCTACATACACAGACATGTGAACACTTTCACTCTCATGGCTGCATGTGATGGGCGTCACTGCTGCCAACAAGTTTTGCAGAATTGCCCGTATGCTATTGTTTGAATGTTAAATCTTATTTTCCTGTAAATGAAATGTTGGTATGCCACAATACACTGACAACTCTGAGTTAACATTGCTAATTCTGTCTTGTTAAAACAACAAAACCAAAACAATACAGAGGGAGAAGATATGTAGAAGATACTATTATAATAATAAAATTGGAGAGTCATTTTAAAGAAAAAAGCCCCTACAGCTGCTTCCTAAGCTTGAAAGGATTCAGCTGATGAGGCTGGTTTAAGCTGCCTGCAATTCCAGGGAGTTCATCTGAACTAGTCAAGATAGCAATCCTGATATTAGAATGAAGTGCATTCTTTACAGTCTCAAAATTCACTGCTGCTGCAGATCATTGTGAAGACTAGTATTAATCATAAACAGAAATGAAATGCAGCCCTTTGCCCTGTGAGCACCAGACTCGGATAAATAGGTGCTCAGACCTCACCTTAGAGGTGTGTTAAGCATCCTCAGAGGCAATGAGCACACTCATCTTACCCAGCCTACAGGGAAAGCTGATGTTTTCTGGCATCTTCTGGGTTCAGGCTCCTTTGGATTGCAGTGTAAGAAAAAAATAAATAAAAAAAAGAGTACAAAGGCCCTGTGCCTTAAGCAGTGCAGATTAGCCAAGAGAGCACATGACTAAAAATAAGAAATGACTGGAGAGCACAAGGCAGCGGGAGGGATAAAGGGAAGATTTATCCTGGAAGTTACTGGAGCAAAAGCTGGCCATGGGCCTACTAGCAGCGGAAACTGGAGAGCTAGCCAAGGGAAAGGGGCTCATCTTATCTGACATGAGAGCCGACAGCATGTTGGCAGCCCTGGTCACAGACATGACAGCTGTGAGTCAGGTTACAGCTTTCCCTCTCCCACCCCAGGGGCTGTGTTCCCCCTCTCATTTGTGATAGGAACAAAATCTGCAGCTCGCTTTCTGCCACAGTGATCGATGCTAACGCAGCATTTCTTATGGTAGTCACTTCCAGCTCACCTCTGGAAACGTCTTTATCACCTAAATATTATTTTTGCTCAGTTTCACAATATTGTTCCTCTTGCATCATCCTGAGGCTCCCCTTTCCTGCTTGCTGTTTTCTGAACAAGTTTAGCTATGGTCACCTTCCTCTACCCTTTGGGGCTGTGCAAGTCGTAGCTGAACAAGACAGTCTCTCTGCTCCTTTAAGCACTGCCACACTGGTGAAACTGTTGTGCTTTCCTAAAGAGCTCTCTATCTGTGGTACCATCCTAATCACGCATAGTAAACACGAAACTTGGGGCCTCTTATGGCAGCTTGGCTGGCATGAGCTGGAAGGTAAGCAGGGAAATTGTTGGTGACATCCCTGTGTGGGGACTTAGTGGCACAACCACTGCTGACAGCACAAAGCAGAGTGGCTTAAACCCATGCTAAATTTACTTGGCATTCAAATGCTTCTCCTGGTCAAACCACTGATATTCCAGGAGGATGTTCCCATAACCCAAAGACCAGCTGTGTGCTTTGTGTCCTACACTCAAATCCTTGTGCCTGGCCATATTCTTGCATCAAGTAAGAATGAATTAAAACCATTGCTATGAATCCAAGAATTAAGGAGTTGCTCAGCAAAGAAAGCCTGATCTGCTGGATGTGTGACTATTGAATAGTTATGAATCTAACATAGTATTTTGATTCATTTTAAATAAAAATTAAAAACTGCTGTATAGGCTCTCTACCCAAAGATGCAGACAGCAGGCTTAAATATAGATTGGGGGTGGGTGGGCGTGGCAGGAGGAAACAACAAAGGAAAAGCACTACCAAGTCATAAAACCACAATGTAACTCCAATCTCTCCTTCCTGAAAAATTTTTCTATCGCTCTAACAAAGATTTTATTAAAATCTTTGTACTTCCTCAGATATAAATATTCACCTTTAATATTGGTGAACAGGTAGCCAGTAGTTTCCCATTGGTGATCTAGAAAGATCATAACCATGTCTATCTATTGCATCGCCGGTACTCTCTAGTTGTGTCAAATATTTTTTGTGTCAGGTGTTTTTCAAGTCTTCTCCTACCCAGGCTAACATTTATTTACTAGCATTGACAATTTCTCATTTCTAGTCAGACTACGATGGTAGCTTTCAGTTCAAACATCTTATGCTTTCTACCACATGAACCCTTCTTCAAAGAAACTGTGAAACACAAAGCCATCCCACGATTCCCTCCCCAGAAAAACTAATGTGTCCCGATGCCAATGAATGACTTCGTTACACCTCAGCTGCTGCTATTCTGACACAAGAGAACAGGCTGCCAATGAAGCTTCCTGGTATCTCTTTTATCACTGGCCTGAGAGTGTAAGGACAATGGGAGGGCCTGCATCCTTGCCCACTCCACCCTCCACAAGGTGGTTATGGTTCAGAAAAGAGGATGGGAGATAGCTGCAGCTTGAATAACTACAAACCAGCTCTAGAAACCTTGTTGCAACTACCCACTTGGAGTGACACCCACACCAAGAAGTACAGGATGCTGACTCTTAAATCCTTCCCCTGGTGTTCAGCACAGGAAACAGTGTTAGATACAATAGCTGATTGTAGGCCTTAGGTACAGTAATTTAATTCTTAGATGTATCAACTGAATTCACTTGTTTGATTCCAAGTTTTACTAGTCATAGCCATTACCATGGGGCATATATATATTCACATGAAACTAAGCGTTGAGCTATTCAGCCTCACTTCGTGGAAACCAAAGACCACAACAAAAAAAGAATTAATTTTTGGGGGGTTGTTGGGATTTTTCCCCTCACTGTCTTTACAGTGTGTTTCCTCTTGTATCTTTAAGCATTATAGATTCATAAGCATTATGTAAAGCATCATGAAGATAATCGTCACAATGGGGGGTTCAGTATTTAAGGAAAGTAACTCTTGTTTTTAATTATAGCATTTAAGATCATCTTACTGTCAAGTGGAATACAGCCTTGCTCTTTTGTGATTTGGCATTCATGGTTGGATTTCGGAAATATTTCACCACCCTCTCCTTTTACAATGAAGATTTTCAGGTAGCAGTTCACACATTGTATATGCATATAAATGCACATACTTTGTTTAGAAGCTTTTCCAAGACTGAAGAGCAAACAAATTAAAGGCATTGTATGGACATATCTGTGGAAAATATTTTGTTGTTTTAATATACTGTAAATAGAGGAGAGCAGAATTTCAGTTTTTCATATCTCATCCCAAGAATTCATTGAACATCTGACATATACAGTTTTCCCCTTTTTCCAATTTCTTCCTCCTAAAAAGTAAATCATCCCCTCCCACCCCCTCAAAAGGCAAACAAAACACCAGCCCAAATGCTAAACTCCTTAAAGCAGACAGTTTGACTACAGGTAATTAGATTTTATGTTTTCAGTTATTTCACTTATATTCTAAACAATGTTTTCCATATGTAAGGAACACATATTGGACTAGAGATGTACAAGAGAATGTTTTTTCTTACAAGAGAAACCAGCAAACCAAAGAATAAAACTAGTAATTAACAAAACATTCCAAATCATGTTTGCATACAGATATACACTACACCTCAGCAACAGGAAAATATAATTGCATCCAGACACAAATGCATTACAAGACTGAAAATAAACCAAAACCAAAAATCCCAAACCCATAATTGCTCTGTTTAACATTTATATCTTTTGTGTATATTTTAACCATATTTTCAATTTGCAAAGCTATTTGCCTGATGGCATTATTATAAATCTATGAAATCCATCCTTTGAACAGATGGTGCCATAAAACACAATTGTATCTGGGAAGAGGTGTTTGAAGACATAGTATATGTGTAGGCATACATGTGCTGACACCTAGAAGACCACAAAAGCTATGTAAAATAGATAAGCACACCAACTGGGAGACCCAGTTTCCCGGGATGGCTGAGAGGTATGTCTTTTTTATAATATGAAATGCCATCTTTGCAAAGCCTGTAAAATATCATCCATTGGGTATAGGAATAAAGATCTCCACTGGTACTTCAGCAGCATCTTTTTCCTGAAAGCTCTGTATTCTCTAAGGATGATCTGTTTCAGCAAGAAATAGATAAACAACATGCCATGTTATTTAGTTTCTCTGCATTTACAGGTAAATTTTCCTCTTTTTAAGATGGAACAATCTGCAATTTTTGTAAAAATCTGACAAAAGTTTAAACACTTCTTATCGTAGCATTAACAGTAGTAATATTTATTCAGTAAGTATTTGAGGATTTTTCATGAAAATATGCATTAGAAATAAAAGCCAATAATATACTGTTTAATTTGATGTATACAAGAGGCTAACTCCAAATGCTGAAATCCGTACATGTTGGCATAGCTCAAGGAGAACAAATTTGCAGTGAATGATGATAATTTGCACTGAAAGAAATTAGTACCTATTTTGATTAGGAATTAGCCTTCTTTTCAAATTTCAGCAGTGTAATGTATTCATTCCTGGTTAGAACGTTAGCTGGGTTGAAAGGGTAAGAGCTGGTGGACAAAGAGAAAATTAAAAGTAAAAAAGATTAGAGTGCTCTCTCTCTAGTTCCATAATAAGGTAACTTAGTTCAAAAAAAACCCCAAACAAACAAAATACACAACGAGAGCATTACACTGAAATGCCATGGTATTACCATGGCACCCAACCTTTTCTGAGGTAGGAGCTCCTGTTGTTCAAATTTTAGGAGTATATTGTTCATCTTGCATCTTTGCACCTAATCACTCACAAGCTGCTTGGTTTTGGAGGCAGGTAGAAGTGTTACCATTGTATTACTTCCTAAAAAGTAAACAACTCCTTAGTAAAGAGTGTACATTCATACATTTGGCATGGTGTCAGACAATGTGACCTTTCCCATAATGTTAATTTGATATTACACATTCTACCTCAAGAATGACTTTGAACCATGGAGTAGATACTTAGCTAAAAATTCCCAGTCTTCTGAATTCATAGGCTATGACAACATCTAACTGCTGTAAATGTGACAATACTTCATGATTTCACACATGTAAATATTGCACAGCTAAGACTTTGCTTCCTTCCCTTTAGCCTTGGTTTGAAGAAAAAAAAAATCAAACAAAAAAAAACCCAACCCACCCAACACCAAACATTTATCATCCTAAAGTAATTCCTGAAGCAGGCTTCAGAACTACTGAAATCTTCAGCTGACACAGTTCCTACCCAGGGTGCCACACCAGCCAGGGCTCCTATTCTTACAACTTTTAGCCAATAAAAACACATTTTCAGAAAGAATTGGCTAGAAATTCAGCTCTATATACTGCTAAACATGGCAGAGAACAAATGAACCCTGAGCAATGTCTGCTTAGCGGAAGTCAGAGCATTGACTCTGATGAAGCTGAACCTGGAAGGACCTGCCATTGAAGTGTGCAACTGCTTTGAGGATTTAATCTGGGAGAAAAGCTTTAAAAATGCCAGTATTTCTGTTGTGGTGCCAGCTGTCAGGGCTCTGACAGTTTACCTCAGCATTGAATCTTCGGAACCAAGGAACTAGGTCATGAAACAGAAAATTTAAGCATATTCCCCATGAAACTCACCTTAAAAGACAAGCATTCAGGTTACTAAGTCAAGGACTGAAAAGTCAGAAAATGACAAATTTAGGGCTGTATGTTCAACTTTAACTCTCCCTGTTGGGGCCCTGATCACATGCA
>VXBZ01010816.1:0-45776 GCA_013399135.1 Heliornis fulica
TGATTCTGTTTAAATTCTGAAGCAAACTAATTTGAAACTATTTTTGCTTAATTTGGGTTAAATTGCTTAAGAGTACCTGTGAAGATGAGTGGTGTAAGTCAAGGCTTAGAACATAGAAACTGCTAGCTAGACTCCAGAGCAGAGTTTTACAAGCAAGAGGACAACTTGCTTGTGATTCAGAATGAATTTTCTCTCAAAGACCATTTGCTTTAAATGCTTTTATGTGTTTTGAACAAATGTAATTTTTTCAAAACCTCTTTTTTCATCATTAAGGTATGGTTTTGAGCATTGCCAAAGTATAGTTCAGATGCTTAAAAAAAAGAATCTGGATGTTTTCTTAAGCTCTGGGTCTTTGTGACTGTTCCTTTAACATCCAATAACGCTGATGTCCTCATACAACTCCAGATGCCCTGCTTTTATGTCCTAGGTTAGACAATGCATATTTTGTGATAAGAAAGCATCATTCTTATTCTCAGAGGGTACAGCACAAACTGTGCATTATTTCATAAACATCTAATTGAAACAACCCTGAAATTTAAATATATCCATTCTAGAACCATGGTGGTACTGTATTGGAAGGAGAACCTATCCCAATTGCCCCTTCAGCGCTGTCAGAGTAGCATTAGCAGTGTGAGGTTATAAAGTACAGTACAGGGAACCATCACCTAAAGAATCTCAAGAGGAAATATGTTAATTAAAGCAGTCAAAGCTAAAACTATTGCTTGGTTGGGATTCATATTGCTGCCCAGAAAATATGTTGTGTGTCTTTATGAAATCTCAGTTTCAAAGTACAAAACCTTTGTGTCTTCTCATCTAAAAACTGCAGGGAAATGGACTATAATGTTTTCAGCCTTCACATTGAGGCTGTGTCTTTGTAGGTGTAGGAACAATTCTCTTTTTTTTTTTTTTTTTTTCCCTTTAGGTCCAATACATGTATGCCTATTTTGCAGCCTGCTTTTGGAAGTCAAATTTCGATTACTGAAGTTCTGCAGGCACAAATATGCAGAGCATGTGCAGGAGCACCTTGACCTGAAAAATTGTCCTAGCATTCAATGTGTTCCTAAGTCTTGTCAGGATGCACATAATACATGATTCTCCTGTGCAGGCTTTATCTCTGAGCATACCTGTTGTACACCTGGGAGATCAGACTTTGGAAAATAAGGCAGAAAGGAGATCTTTGTTAAGGGCCTGAGTATTACTTTTTTTGCAATACCAAGCAGTTAGACCACTTCCTTAGACTGGGGTTACATCCTGTGTCAAAATACAGGTTCAGCGAGAGTGGCAGATGAAATATATATTTAGCATGCCTTTTTTTCAGTGTCTCTTACAGTATTGCCATTTTAAAGCCGAGGAAACTTTGGACTGTTTGGTGGGACAAGAACTGGCTGGACTTCCCAGGCTCAAATGGGAGTAACAAACATCTCTATATATGTTTAGTTGCACTGTCCCTCAGAGGTTGATGCTGAGTCTATATTGTTTATTGTCTTCATCAACAGCCAGAAAAATATACAGGCTCTGTCTTTAGCAAATTTATAATAATATGGAACTAGGGGTTGCATCTGGTGCTACCAAGTGGTAGAGATTCAGTGCAGAGGAACTTTTGGGTGACCACAAACACCATGAAGCTCCACAAATCATGCCCTGAGGCTAAACTAATCCCAGTTAGTGCTGCAAATTGTGTAGGTCTCTGTTGGAAAGGATGAGGGGTTTATGGTGAACCAGTAAGTGGTAAAACAGCAGTGATCTATGCCCAAGTTCAAGATAACATCTACTGCTTGATCTTCTGTCACCTATTCATGAATTCTGGTTTCTATCGAGTGAGATCTTGTACAACATTCTACCCAGAACTGCTTCACCACAGAAACTGACCACTGGTTACTTGTAGGAGAGATAGACTGCATAGTTTCCATTTTTGTTCCTTCAGCGTAATACACTAAATTTCACTTCGTCTTCCTTTAGCAATTCACTTCTCAATTTTAAATACACCATTTCTAAACTAGCAATTTTCTCTCCACATTCTCATACTATTGCCTTTATTGGATTAAGTCAAACTGGTTGCAGCTCTCTACAAAGCCCACATAGTGGTAACTTTAACATCTACCCTAGATTTAGTGCTTACCTGACAAACTGAATGATTTTTTTTCCCCTCCTTCAGTTTATCTTAACCCACAAAATCTCCAAGGTTCCACAGTAAAGGTCTCTTGGATAACCTATGTGCTTAAAATTTCTTTGCTCAGGAAAAGGTTGTTCCTTTTTTCTCCTCACTGAATATGTAGTTCTGTGTCTAGGCTGTAACCCTTATTATAGGAAACTTCTCTGTGAATTTCTAACTAGAAATTTCAAACTACCATAAAGTACCAAAGGAGTTACTATAACATTCAAAGGAACCAGATTACCACAGATACATGTTTCACATCACAAATTACCACAATCATGCAGTGCATACTTGTTTTCAGCTTCCAGCAATCAACATTCTACTTTTTGCAACATCTTGCCTTCTTGGCCTTTGAAAGGATCAAGACTGTCCAGATTCTCCACCGAGTCTCTCACTCTCTTACTTTGGGCATCTTTTGCTGTGTGCAGTGACTCTACAGCAGGAGTATACACCCATAAAGTAAAAGGAATTATTTACTGCAGTGTGCTCACCTTCCTCTTAGTATCACACCACCATCTCACGATTCAATTCCTCCTAGGACGTCCCACTTTGAACCACTCTCGCTGTCCAGTAGTCCCAATTTTAATCATGTTGTGCCTGGCATTGATGATGGCGCTGGTGACCCTGACAGTTATATGTAAGTACTAATGTATTTCTGTTTGCTGGGGGCTGAAGTGACTGCACAGCATCAGACTGACATCTCCTTCAGGTGCAAACATCTGGTCCAGTTGAGAACAGGCAAGCTAGATGTTTTCCTTTGCCACAGCATTTTTGTCCTCTTCTCAAAGTGGTGAGGCTAGAAACAAGCAACATGGAGGGGAGCTGGAGAAGGTTGGAGTAGGAGATTTTCTGCTTACTCTGGATGCTGTTTCCTGGTCTCCTAAAAACTGTATGCACAAGCCCTCTATACTGACTAAGGGATAATACTGGATCTGAAGGGAAAGGAAAGGTTTTGTGTCACAGTGAGTATGTTGTGCCTCTTGCCTCTTACCTCCTGCCTGACACAATTCCACTGTGATCCAGAGCTAAAGTTCATATTTTTAGGAAAAGAAGTACAGCCTGGAAACCAATAGGAGAGAAATATGCATATTAGAAACACATGATAAAAAGCTCAGCTTAAATTTTGTTATTAGCTCACAGCCAAGTAATAAGAAATACACTATGCAAATGTTCTCCTCCTCAGCAGCCCTTGCATGCAAGTATTCAGAGGGGAATTACATTTATCCCAAATAGTTTATTTATCTGTAACAATCTCTTAAGTCATTCCCTAGCTGCATCCCACCCGTTCTGAAGAACAGCACTGGAAAAAGTCTTATTGTGAATTTCAGTTTTCCAGATTCCCAAGGACTACAGGACACAACTTAGAGACCTCAACATGACAAAGAATGAGCTGCATGGAAACTTCTCAAAGATGCTGCAAGCAATAGGAAATCAGCTGTGCTTGGAAGGGGGAAAAAACCTTAAAAATAATGGTAAATCAAGATGTTTTGATGAGGGCTTGTCTTTCAATTTGTCAGGGAAGGAAATGAAATGCGTCTTCTGTGTCTACTCAGGTCTGTCTCCTCAGGTGATCCTGTGCCTTTTCAGATGTAGCCACCTAGGAAGCAGGTGATGAGCATGTCTGCCTCATGAAGTGTCTGGAGAGAGGCACCCAGTCTGGCTGTATGTGCCTGCCAGTGCTACCAGGGCTTCAAGTTTTAGTTTGCATAAGAAAAGGGTCCTGCGAGGATGCCTTCTGGACCTGCCAGTTCCCCTCAGCACTAGTTCAGGCATCTCTCCAACATGCTCCCCTCTACCAGACAGACAGTAGTGCCTGAGAATTAAAAAGCTTGCTGCAGCAGTCCACACATGGGACAGTGTGCTAGTACCAAACCCAGGTACTTCATAAATACCAAAACTGATATTTGGCAAGGTGCAGTTTTCCAACTGAGTTTAGTCCCTCTCTTCTAACTGTGTCCAGTTTCTGAAATCAGTTTGCCACAGCTCAGTTATTTGTGGCATCTGACAATAAGCCAGGTGGAGAATTGGTTCTCTTCAGAAATTATACTCTGATGAGTAGAGGCATCAGGAAAAGGGATCCTACTGTGACTGTTGGGAAAGGGGACTTTATTTGTCCAGGTATTGTTCCACAGACAAGCCGTCTAGGACTCCCTTTCAGTCAATGAAGAGAAATTGGCAGTACAAGGATACAGTCATTTCCTCCCAAGAAAGACACTTGGAATGACAAAAAAAAAGCTTATGAGATACATCTACTTCTGTCCACTGACAAAAATTGTAATCCAGATGGCTTCGCTCTTTTCATCTTTGTAGATCGTAAAAATAAGCAAAATTGATGTCATCTGCAGCACCTGACACACACACCCCTCCCCAAGTGCTATAGAAATGGGACCAAAAGGGCCGAGTGGGGGGCTGTGATTCATGTCTCTCATTTTCTAAGCCTTCTGGGACCACAGAGGGATTTTGACTGAATGAGGACTATCTAAAACATCCTTGGTGCCTATGGGTCTTGTCATCACAGGTCAACATTGATGTCCTGTGTGAGACAGCCTGGGAACAGAAACTAGATGATGGTTTTCCTTTTCCAGGTCAGAACTGTGTACTCTGCCCTGCCAACTGGAAGTGGGAAGGTGGCCATACATGTTACTACCATTCTGAGGAAGCAAAAACATGGGAACAGAGTCACCAGTTTTGTTCCTCACAAGGATCTACTCTTCTTATGATAAAAGAGGCAGAAAAGATGGTATGGAATGGTTTCTCACTGTTTAGCATGGAGGAAGTTCATGCACCTTATCAGCTACTATTTTATTTTATTTTATTTTATTTTATTTTATTTTATTTTATTTTATTTTATTTTATTTTATTTTATTTTATTTTATTTTATTTTATTCCTGGATATCTCTTTTGGATTGTCCTCATCTGCATAGGAATTGCTAAGAAAATTTCCTAGAAGGACATACTGGCTTGGATTAAAACTTCAAACTCAACAGAGAAAATGGTATTGGGCAGACAACACAACTTTTACAGAACAACAGAACCCTTGGTAAGTGGGCAGCTTTCCGGTAAGACATAAATTTAGTCCTCACCCCCACGCAACTCCCAGTTTCTCTAAAATGAAGGGAATATTGAACAGCCAATTCCATATTCTAAATCTCACTTTTTCATTTCCACTTTTACTTGGCCTCACCTAGGACTGCTTGGAGAGTGATCTAGGCACTATTACTGGACAAAAAAAAGTACCTTTACTTCCACAATTTAGCTTCAGATTGACCATAAATGTCATACATTGCTCTTGTATTTGACATCTCGTTTCAATGAGTACACATGGAAAAAACTCCAACAGAAAAGTGTTTCATTTCATGCTTCTGATTTTATACTTTTTTGATTTTATACAAGACATTATTTAATCCCTAGAATAATTTCACTTCAGTTTAACATGTTATTTCAGAAATACAATAATTATTTTTTCCTTGTTTTCAAGCATTGTTTGCTACTTTTCCTTTTCAGTATTGGGCATTATTTTAACGTTTCTGTTGAAACAGCCCTTGACACTCTCCAGTCAGTACCCAGGAGTCAGCATTTCTGACTGCCAGGTACAAGAAAGGGTCTAGGATCCACCTTTAGAGTCTGCTGGAGATGCTAGGTGGCATGTTCAGGACAGGAGCAGTCTCCCACAAGTTGGTACACAATGTCACTAAACTCTGTGTTTCTTTTTTTGTGCATATATATATTCTTCATAAAAGCCACATAAGCAATTCTTCCAAAGATGTCTGAATGACACTGTCCAAATGAGGTGAAATATGACACTAAAGATTTTTCTTTCCTAGGGTAGGGTATTTAAAGTTCTCCCAACCCTGTGGATATTATCATTATAGCACCATATATAGCAATACATGTCAAGATGAGCTTTACTACATCTGTGAAAAGCCCGCCATCCAATTAGAGCGAGGTAACAGCCATTGGCAGGAGTTTGTCAGACCAAAATGATGATGGGAAGTTAGAAGACATTCTGCAAGGTTGGATTTTTTTTATTATTTCTTTTTTAGAACTGTCATATGAAAATTTAAACATGTTACATTGGACCTAATAAATTTCCCTGTTTTTGTTATCTCCTAGACAGATGTAAAAACACCTTCACACTAAGGAAACAGGCATGGTGACAGGCTCCAGGAGCAACCCAAGTCTGTCATTCCAGATCCAAAACTGCCAGATGATTACTCAGTTTTGTCCAACACAAGTGATGGCCAAAATGGCCAAAAGAGACACCCAGGAAAAAAAAGCTCAGTGGTAAGGCAAGCATGTAAAGATACTACTCCTCTCTCAGGAGCAGCAGGACTGATACTTTCCTAATACCACCTGTCAGTTAATATTAACTGTACATCTGTAACATAATGCTGGTGATAAGGATTAAACACTTCCATCCAGGAAATGCTTCTGATGTCTTGTTGATCTGAATGCTTCATACACTGGTAGGCTAGAATACACAAACACTGTCATCCTTAGAAGGTGGGCCAAGGTGTTCCCAAATGGTATTAATAATCATATCTGCTCTGGAACACAGGGATTCACAGTTCTTGTAAGGATTTGTGTGTGTGTCATGGGAGGAGACATGAATGTCTACCTCTCTTCCATTCTCTATACTTCTTCCCCACTACTTAGTTCTTGTTTTTCTTTTCCCCAGTAATAATTCTACGTTTTTAATTTTCTAATATTTTGATCTGTTGCAGGAGTTACACTAGGCTTCAGTCAGAGGCAGGAACAGAACCTCATTTTATGTATTTACAGGGTATTTTCTGGAATGCCTACTGACTTGGTGTGCTGAGCAAGCATCTACAAACATGACCATAGTGAAAATACCACAAGCAATGTTAAGGAACAAAATCTCTCCCCCAAATTTCCATAGAACAATGATAATCAGGTTGAAATAAGAAATCTCTATCCCATAACACTGTTCTGATTTGAGCTAAAAGACCACAAATCACTAGCTTGAACCCCTCTGTAGACTTGTGTGTTTCTTGTAGATTGCAGTGCAGATGAGTCATTTACCAAATAGTGCTGCAGCTGGGCTGCTCAAGCATTAGTCATTCCCTAGGAGGGGCTTTTCTAGTGTCTCACAGACCTCAGCACCACACTACACTGCAGTTTATGATCACCAACATGAACATTTTGGGTGTTATTTTCAAATAACTATTTCATGCTCCAGAAACTTTAGTGGATATCCCTTCCTCTCTGCTGGTTACACTCACTGTTTGTACCTCCAACTCATACCCTCTCCTGGCTGCTCCTGTCCACGGGGGTGAAATTGCAGAGTGCTTCAGTCCTGAAGTGCTTCCCAGAGTGTCTGTAAGCATTCATACCAGCTGTGCTGAAATAAGAAATCTAATATAGAAGGTATCCCGAACCATATTCATGGCACACCCTTTCTTGGTAATGAAGGGCTTTACTGTAATTTGTAGGAAAGGAGTAGTATATATATAGTATATATATATATATATATATTGTATATGTATTGTATACTGGCTGAGACAGTGGCTTTGCATCACAGTTCCATACAAGTGTGTGTTTCTATATCTAAAATCCTCACTGCATCTCCATGAGTCATAAATTCTAGTTAATGCAATTTGAAAGGTCATATTCTGTTAATAAACATAGCCATTTTGTCCAGCATGCTGACAACATTCATACACAGCTGTGTTCAGACAGAGGCACAGTCTTTCAGTCTTAGTTTACCTTTCTTTTAATTTTATTCTGGAAAAAAAATGAGAAATTTTGCCTGTCTTGGATCCTTACAAGAGCAGAGAGCATGATAGTGAAGCTCTATCTTAATGTTTTTATTACCCCTGTACTTCAAGCAGGATCTGTTTTAAAAGGTAAATAGAAAAATACCCCATTATTTTATCTTCTGTTTTCTCTCCAGAAGTTAAATCAGATTGAGAAAAGTTTCTCTAAAGGAGATTCATTACATGCTAAGACTGGAGAGGTTACTGTCATGAAAACCTGCAACAAAATTCAGTAGCACAGACATGAATGGCTTCCAGTTCTCTGCAGAAAAGCCATTTTTATACTAAGGTGCCAGCATACAGTTTTCAGACCCAACAGAGGATTTCTGCACCACTTTTAGCACAAAGATTTTATGCTGTACCACAAACACGCAGTGAGTGCTGCTGCTTGTGTGCCTGTCTGTGCAACAACACTGATTGCAAGCACTCTTTACTCCACCCTTTCCCCTCATGCCTTCCCTTTGCATGCCAGTAAAATATAATGTAAGAAATACTTGCAGCCAGAGACATCTCAGAGATGTTATTTTGCAAACGGGAGACTCCGAGCTTTACACATAAGGGCAGGAACAGCTAACACTGAAATTTCTCTCCTGCAATTTTCTTTCTGACTCACTGTGTCACCGCGATGTGACTCGTCAGGTCTGAGCAAATGTTCTGCTAAGGAGAGCAGGTCACTGAAGATGTTTGAGAACAGCACAGCACTGAAGCACAGCACGGCAAAGAGTGAGAGATGGAGAGCGAGAATGGAAAAGCCACTTCTACAGTGACCTCTGTGTACAGTGCAACAGCAGAGAGGTCCTCAATGTCATCTGGTCTTTCTCTGACACAGGCAGAGCAGTCGCGTGAATCCTTCCAAACTCTCTGCCTTGCCACCCTTTCAGCTCAGCTTTTTCCCTTCCAGCATTTGTTTCACTCAATTTTTGTAAAATAATTTTTTTTTAATTTATTTCATAAGTGTATGGAAATGCAGCCTCTTGCTTTCAGTGCAGCTGATGTCTTGTATTTGTACCCTGACACTTGAACATTAAGATTTTTCGCATCTTAACTCAAAATAGCAACTATTTCTAGAGCACTTTATTTTAAGGAGGTAGGATAGCCTGATATTTGCTGTATTTACAGGGTCAGATCAAGGCAGGTAGTTAAACAACTCAGCCTTAGGTTCCAGCCAGGAACCAAGACTCCCAATCTTCACATCCAGGAAGAAAACACCCACCTTCAATATGCCGCCGAAAGTCCTAAACAAGCTTTCAATATACTACACTTTCACTATGCCACAGTAATCAGAACATAGCCAGCTTCCTCTCTGCTTTCGCTGGAAAGGCTGAAACGTTCTTATCGCCTCAGTGCTGGCCTCACTGGAGCGTGCCCCTACTCCCAAAGTATTGTCACTGTAGGAGAGACGTAGGTCAAGCTGGAAATGGAAGATGAGGAAGGCTACACTGCTTTAAATTTACGACGCTCAGTTTCAGTTACTACTCCTGGATATTCGAAGAGCAACAAATGTTCTGCATTTAAGGCTCCAGCCAGTTGTGTTACAGTAGACAGTAAGTACAGATGGAAATTAGCTTTCTTATCTAAGTCAGGGCATGACTTAAATTTGCATGTTCGTGTTGATTGTTTTAAAATCTTTCTAAACTTTGCAATATATTCTTAGATAAATGTTCATAGAAACAGCAGGAAAAAATCATAATGGAGTCTTAAGTGCTGTTGTTTATGATCACTGATGATATTTTTTCTGAAGCCTATCTTTTCTCCTATTATTTTTTCCATTTACTTCAACTCAGAAGACAAATTCTACCTTGCTATGGATTTTTTTTCATTTTGGTGGGACTCATTTATTACAGCAGGGCACTATGAGAGAAGAAGGTGTTATATTTTTATCAGATAACGCAGGCCTTGGAAATGGAAACAATTTCCTCACCTGCAGGGAGTAGAAAGTTGCTCTGCTTATCAGTCTTAATAATAATGTAAGCCCTTATACAAGTATATATATATTTCTTTTTCTTTTTCTTTTTTTTTTTATACTGCCACATTTTCTATAAACAAGCTGAGTGCTTAACTAAAGTAGTGGATTGCGCCCATGAAATGCCTGAGACCATAAAATGATTACTTGAGTACTGTTGCTGCTGCTCATAAATTCACTGTGTGGCTATGTGTGAAGCAAATATAATCACTGCTATTTGCAGGTTGAGTAGAGTAGAAGATACAGCAGTGATGCTGTTTGGAAAAGATCTAGGGCCATCCATTTAGAAAGGCCTCTTGACAAGAGGATGGAGAAGCAGCAGCCAGAAAATCAAGGATTTATTATTATAATTAATTATTATTAATTACAATTAAGGCAGAGCATCCCAGAAAGAAACAGCTCATAAAACTCTTAAAATAACCTTCTGATTTGCACAGAGATCATGTAAAGTAGATAGACTTATGGTCAAATTATGTTGGTAGTGACCTCTGTAGTTCATCTTTTCCAGTCTTTTCTTCAAAAGGGCTAGCTCTAAAGTCTTCTCAAGTTCCTTTTCAGTTGTCCACAAGAGTTTTGGAAACCTCCAGGGCTGGAGACTTCACAACCTCTCTGGGCATCTGTACCAGCACTGAAGGGGAAGAATTCTTTTTCCTCACATCCAATCAGAAATTTCCCTGATGTAACATGTGACTGTTGTAGCGTGTCCTTTCACTGTGTAATCTGTCAAGATTCTGACTCCATCTATAAAGCCCTTTTAGGTAGTGGAGGACAGAAATTAGGTAATCCCTTAGCCTCTTTTTCTCCACGCTAAACAAGCCTATGTCCTTCAGGCTCTGTAGGACCCTGACCAACTCAGTCTTCCACTGCTGGACTCTGCTGACATCTCACTTGAACTAGGAAGCTCAGCACTGGGCACAGTACTTCAGATGTGGCTTCATGACTGTCAAGTTGAGTGAAATAATAACTTTTCTTGGCCAGTTGGCTGTGCTCTTGCCAATGCAGCCCAGTGCTGGTCAGCTTTTGCTGCCACAAGGGCACACTTGAGGACTGACATTCAACTTGTCAACCAGAACCATGAAGCTTTCTAGCCATCCAATCCCCTTTAAAGGGAAGCCCTACCCTCAGGTATATCAGTCTTTTCAAATTATCTTAACTGCTGAGGGTTAGGATCATCTCCCTTAACTTTGGCTATGTAAGTTTCAGTTGCCAAGTTTTATCTGGACTTCTAGGCACTTCTAAGGAGTGATTCTTCTCATGTAACAAAAGATTGGTTCCCTGGAGGTGCTTGCTCTGGTGCACTGGACTCAAGTAAGATATTTCATGTGTGTAATACCTTTTGATTAACCTGAATACTCTAAATAGATATGAAAAAGTGTTACAGAAAATTGCAGACCACTGTTTCCCAAAAAGGAAAGAATGCATATGTAAATAGAAAATATTATAATCAGGTAATAGCTGTACAATTCTGGAGACCTAAATCCCTGATTAGTCATTAAAGCACAATGGAAGTTTGGAGAAAGTGCCTGAAGAAAGATGCATGGTTTAATGTTACATTGCAATCACAGTCACAGGTTCTGAAAGTAATTATTCAAAACTAAATGGTAATTTTTCCCTTTCAAATAGGAGAAGTCTTAGAGATTTCTTTATTATTTCCAGAACTGTGTGAAAAGCAAAATCTAATCCTTTTACCTGTCTCATGATTAGAAGTTTTACTCTGAATCACTAAAGCCTCATTTAATAAATATTCTCAGCGGATAAATAGATTTTTTTTTTGTCAAAATTACGCAAGGAAATTCCCAGCAATTGTAACAAAAACTACAGTAAGGAAACAAAATAAGGAGGTTTTTCAGAGGGACAAATGTAAACTGGTCTTTCAGAGAGGAGGTAATACCACTACCTTGTGAGGAGACCTACTGGTTTTGTTACTGAATGGGGTTTTTGTTTTCCCCAGGAGCCTCTGCCTCATCTTCCATATGGCGGCCAGTGGCCTTTGCTTCCCTCACTTTGTGCCTGGTGCTGCTGACAGGGCTGGTAGTCCTGCTGTCCCTGTGTAAGTATAGTGGGAATATGCTGCTGCTGTGGGAGTGAATTCCACCTGTGCAAATTCTGCTTCCCCCTCAGCAGATTGTGCCTGGTGTCCCTGCTCCCCTAAAAGAAATAATACAGCAAGGAGGCAACAGTACAGCTGTCCCGCTGAAGTTCCCCTGCAACTGAGTGTCAGCGCAGGTCACGGGATCAATAATATCTGCACTTTTAGTCACTTTACCCCTAAAGGCTACACTAATCCTAATACAAGACATAAATCTGACTAATCCTAGCCCTAAACTTAAGCCCTGAATTTAACACTAACCCTAAACCTAATCTTAACCCTAATCTTTATGACTCTAATCCTTACTCTAGAACCAAACCCTGTCCCTATCCCAAAGCACCAGCCTAACCCCTAAACCTACCCCAACCCTCACTCTAACCCTAAACTATAGCCCAACCCTAACCATAACGTAATGGCTAACCCTAATCTTAATGTCCCTAAACCTTCATCCTAACCCCAACTCTAACCTATGCCCCTAAACATAATCCTAACCCTTACCCTAAAACCTAACCCCAACCCTAGCTCTAACCCCTACTAACCAACCCTAACCCCGAACCCATTTACGAAGCGCTTTGTTTTCACGCCTGGAAGCGCAGCTCGTTGGCCACACTGTCTGGATAATGGTGCCCCCCTGTGACAGTTAACGGAATATGTCACAGTTTCGGTTGGGTTTTTCTTCCTGGGTTGCAAGCTACCTACAGGGAGGGCAATCCTGGCATCAAAGCACCGTGGCTGGTCCGTTTGCCCAACGATTACAGCAGGTTTTTCACAGGAACATTTTAATTAACAACCAAAGATGATGCCACACTACATTTGGAAGCAAAGACAGGGAGTACCCTACTTCTTTTTTGGCTGGAGGGAAGGAGTTGCAAATGTCCATGTTGAATACTTGTGGTGGTCCATGGCATCACAGAAATGTTAACTCAGAGGCAATTCTTCGGGTTTCTAGTCTGGACAGCCATTTGCCCCTCCCACCACCCATTCAATTCAAAACTGTACTATTACCAACTACAAATAAACTCTTCTGTAGCTTTGCCCAAACGACTTTTGAAAATCTTAATGGGCAGAGGCACACCAAACTTCCCAGGTGACTTCTGTCAGTGCTGCACAACCCTCCTGGTGAAGAATCATAGAATCCTTTGGGTTGGAAGGGACCTCAAAGATCACCTAGTTTCACACACCCACCCACCACCCACCCCTGTGGGCAGGGACACCTTCACTAGCCCAGGTTGCCAAAGCCCCTTACAACCTGGCCTTGAACACTGCCAGGGAGGGGACAGCCACAGCTTCTCTGGGCAGCCTGTGCCAGGGCCTCACCACCTTCACAGTACATAATTTCTTCCTAATATCCAATCTAACCCTACCCTCTTTCAGCTTGAAGCCGTTGCCCCTTGTCCTATCACTGCATTCCCTGGTGAACAGTCCCTCTCCCATGTCCCTGTAGGACCCCTTTAAGTATTGGTAGGCCATAATTAGGTCTTCCCAGATCCTTCTCTTCTCCAGGCTGAACAAGCCCAATTCTCTCAGCCTGGCTTCATAGGAGAGATGATCCAGCCCCTGATCATCTTTGTGGCAGGTGAGGTACACACAATGGTGGACATACAAATGAAGTAGACAAAACAATAAAAGAATGTTAAAGCTACAAGTTAAAGCTGTTTTGTTTTGTTTTGTTTTGTTTTGTTTTGTTTTGTTTTGTTTTGTTTTGTTTTCAAATAAACTTGGACAAGCACTTTCATGCCCTTCAGTTTTTCAGGTTTCCAAGGATCCTGAGGAGGGAAAGAAGCTGCAGGAAATGAGAGAAGCATTGTGTTTTGAAGGGAAGGAGAAAGAAGGTAAATGTGGTTGTTATGTAAATAAACACAAATCACCCTCTTTTCAGAGCCCATTGACTGAGAGACTATAAAATCGCAGGGAAAAGATCTGATGGGTTAGCGTCTCTTTTTAGCTGTGGTAGTACTGGAGATGTGGAGATGTGTACAGTAACATGCAGAATTCAAGAGCTCAGATGATTCATGGTTACTCTTCTCTCAGTCAAGCAATTAGCTAAAGCCCCTGTATTCCTCTCAGGTTTGCATAATACTCTGTCTGATTTCTAGAAACAAAATGTGCTCTCTGTCCAGCAAGTTGGCAAAACAGCGGAGCGGACAGCTGCTTCTACATTTCAAAGCAGAAGAAAACATGGAAGCAAAGCCAGGAGTTCTGTTCCTCAAGAAATTCCACTCTTCTTGTGCTAAAAGACAAATCAAAGATGGTACAGTTTTAACTTCATGCATTCCTTGATGTCACATGTTTTAACTTCCAGCAATCTTGCAGGCAGAACATAGCTTGGTCATTTACAGTGCACATATTTAATTTTCTCTGGGTCAAGTAGCCTTCCTGCAAGTCACTTGCTGGACTACCTAAATGGTGTGCTATAAGAAATAGGGAAATAATGTATTATGAAAAAAATTGTATAAAAATACCTTAATTATCTAATACTTAGATTTACAGAGAAAAGACAAGTGTATATTATCAGCATGACATGTTATCAGCATGAGAGGAGAACCAACTGCACACACTGCATGCTTTTATTATCTCTATCCACAAGTTTTATTACTGAGGGGTCCCAGCATCAAATCCATACCTATGTGAAATCTGGAGTGGCCAATTCAGAGTGGTACTGACATTTGCACACTGCAGTGCAAAGTGACTTTAAAAGGTTAGTTTCTGTCCCTGTGTTATATCCTCACAGAGTGATGTTAACAACTCCACCAAGGCTAGACAGACATATTATGGTGACTGAAAAAGGTTTAGAGAATCAATAATTTTAAGTAGTTTTACAAATTTGAGAGGGGGGGGCTTGCTGACTAGTGAAAAAGTAGATTGCTGTCAGTACCATATTTTTCTTTCTTGGTATTTGGGAACCTCTTTTTTAACAGCTACTACATTTACACAAAGCCCCAAATCCTTATGTTGTTTTTTTTCTACATAAGACTTTTAAAAGGAAACCAGACTCCCTGGAAATCTCTCTCCTTTTTCCATATGGTGTTAGTTTCAGATGGGGCTTCTCAACTCCTATTTTAAGACATAAAGGATGGCCTTGGGTTTTTATTTTTTAAGTGAAAATCAGATGGGTAGAGACAAAATAGAAAGTGGATAAATGATTTATTATTTGATTTAGCAGTATCCTAAAGTCATAATCATGGTGCACACTATTGGAAAACACCCGAACACCACACCTTCAATGCTGAATGCAAGAGATGATTTTACTATGCCATGGAAAAATCCCTGGGTAGTTTGACTCTAGACGTCTGTGTGCTTGCTTTTTCTTCTTTGTTTGATACATGCAGCTCCAGTCAGACTGAAGCCAGAGTGGCTTAAGCCAGCTATGGACTTGGGTTTTGGATCATAGAATCATAGAATCACTTGGGTTGTAAGAGACCTTTAAGATTATCGAGTCCAACCACAGCTTAACCCTGCCTAGTCCAACTCTAGATGATGTCCTTCAGCACCTCATCTATTCACCTTTCAAATCCCTCCAGGGACGGTGACTCCACCAGTTCCTCAGGCAGCCTGTTCCAATGCCTGACAACTCTTTTAGTAAAGAAATCCTTCCTGATGTCTAACCTAAATCTCCCCTGGCACAGAGACTGATAAAGTCTCCCCTCAGCCTCCTTTTCTCAAGACCAAGGATGAGTCCTTAAACAGGCTGCTAAACAGCAGCAAAATATCTGGAGGATCTGAACAGGCTGAGATGTTAAGAAATCTCTTACGTAGCACTTAAGACACCTAGTGAATGATTCAGGTGCCTAAGTGTAGGTTTCTAGGGCAATCTGGGAGGCGCAGGGTTATTCTCTTTGACTTCCAAATAATGCCTCAGCAAGGCAAAGCTCTTCCCATAGGTTCTGGGTCTTGTCTGTCAGCCATACGTGAAGACCTCAGAAGAGTTGGAGAATCTCAAAAAGTGCCAGCAGCCTGTATTTAGGCAACAGGCCCTTCCCTCTGGACTGGGATTCACCTTGCCTAACCTCAGACATCTCCAGTGTAAGCAGTCTGAAGCTTCAGAGCTGCTTCCTCAGGCTCCAATACAGCCCATACAGTCGCAATTCAGTAGCACTCCCACTAGGTGAGATCAATCACTTCTCAGGCTCTGTGTACTGACTTTAATTGGGGCTTACAACGCACACCCATATCTATACCTAAACTGCAGATATTTAAAGACAGTGTAGATGCCTAAAGGCAGGACAGATGAAGCTGCTTTTCTTTCTTTGTTTAAACTAGCAGTGTTTTACAGATCCATATGACATTTGTTTTGCAGCAGTCCAATAAACAACAGTATTTGAATGATCCTATAATCAGAGCAGTCGGCACTGCCTTGTGGAAAATAAGTATGGACGACAGGTTACTCTCCTCTTGAGTAAGAGTTACCTTCTTGAATTGCACAACCTTCAAAGCTGGAAGATAGAGGAACTTGGGTCTTCTCGTTGAAATATTGTTGCGATGATTTTCTCACCCCTACAGGTTTCTCTGCCACAGGATCCACAGTTTTACTGGGTTGGATTATCATACATATCTGAAAGGAATGGCTGGTACTGGGAGGATGGAACACCTTTTTCAAAAGGAGAGACAAATTGGTAAGACTTTGTAACTGATGACCAGTGTGGTTCAATCCAATGGGCCCCAGTAAATTATATAAGACTTGTACTTTTACTTTGCCATGTTTGTCACATGTGGAACGATGAAGGAGCACAGAGACCGTGGTATCCGCTATGGAGCTCTGATTTCATGTCCTGTATAGGGAACAATGGGTGGCAAAGTACAGCTCTATCACATGCACTACCACCTGGCATAAATAAAACAGCCCCGAGGGAGAAGTAGCTCTACATTCCAGCAGCAAGTCGGTATGATTACAAATGGTCCAAATACAGGTCACATGATGCCATCAGGACAGCAGTAAACCATACCTTTCTGTTTCCCAGGGCCGTGTTATACGACAAGATCTTCTGCGCTGCCTTATATGGACGGATTATTTACGCCAGCCAATCCTGTTCGACAGAGCAATTCTGGATCTGTGAGAAAGTGACTGTTTATTTCACCTGAAGAAGTACTGCAAGAAGGGATGTGGGATCTGCTGCTGTAAGACACCAACTTTGGGAACTGGAAGCTTTAAATATATTTTGTTCATTTCTTTGTTTATCATGTGGTTTTCTCAGAAGGGTGACTGAAATGACATTAGAAACAAAATCTTCCTCTGTCTGCATTTTCCCTCCCAGGCCCACAAATGAGAGAGAGAATAAAAAGATCTACAAAGCTAAAAACTACAACCCTTGGGAGCAACTGGAAAGAATTAGCTACAGTCAAGCAATGATTCTTGTGTGACTCTCCAGGTTGACAACCACAGATTCTTGCATATTTTATTATTCCTTGGCCTTTGTTCAACATTTCACACTAACACCTGCCAGTCATAAACCAGACCAATTACTTCCTTGATGATTTTGCTCACTGAATTACTTATTGCAACACTAACTACTGTCCACCTGTAATCATCTTCTGAGCAATTTGCTGAGGCATGCCTTTTTCCTAAGTCTGTTTGTCCAGCTGTTCTCCTGTTTGAGGTACAGGGATGCAGAAAGAACACCAGTCTCTATTTATTCATAAAATTATTTTCATACAGGCATTTATAGAAGCAAAAGGGCATTTGTGAGAAGGCACAATCTCAGTGAAAAGCAGAGTAAAATGTCATGGTTGGATTAAAACAGAGCCTGAATAACTTCAGTGGTATCGTAACATTAATTGCTAGCAAATCGCAGTGAGGATAATAATTATGTGTGCCATTCAGGGCTGCACACAATCAGTACTCAAACCAATGCAGAACAGACCTTTCTTGAGATCTTGTATTATATCCACACTGCTTGGGATTTCTGGGGCCCAAGGTACGCACTATGCATCATGTGTTATTAAAGTACTTGTCAGATTTTTTGGAAGGAAACGATGCCTCCACTTTTCTGGGTGGAGCTTCATTGAATCAGTTCTTTGAAGTTCTGTATGTCAGCACCTTTTTTGTATTGCATACGCATACATTCCTTGTATATATATGCCTTGTATCTATGTGTATATGCCTTAGTATTTGGAGACTTTCCTTAAAATAAATATTATCATAATATGTTTTAAATATGCAATATTTCCAAATATTCTCAAGACTAAAGCAGTTCCTCGATTAAAAAAAAATAAATGCCTTTTTCTAATGTGACAAAAGAGGTTAGTGAACTGAATAAATTCACTATACTCAGTAGAGCCAAGGCATAACTGATGGGCATAACTACCAGCTGAACTATCTAGAATCCTTTCCTATTGCAGTAGAAAGTTCAAAGGACAATGCAAATAAGGTACAAACATCAAACCATTCAACTTGAGAAAAAGTCATTCACAGCAGACATATGAGCTGCCACATTTTGCCCCTTTTTCCTCCTATAAATTAACATGTGATCTCTTTTTCTCACAGTCTTGTTATATGCCTTCGTTTGATGGTTGTGTTGTGAAAACCAGTGTTAGCCACCAAGCTTCCTGCTGACTACTTATTTTTTAGGGAGCATTCATTGTTACTCCAGGAAGGTCAGGTCAGTGGTGGGTTGTACCCAGTGGCAGGGTACATTTCTTTTGGTTTTTTTTTTTTATGGCTGCATGGTCTTTATAAGCTATTTTATACGTTCATAGAGTTGGATCACCAGTTCCCCCAACAAACCTGATCTGGCATGGGCCCCTTTCTCTATGGGTTGCAACTCCTGACAGAAGCTTGCTCCAGCAGAGGCTTCCCACAGGGTCACAGTGTTCTTCAGGTTCCTCCACCTGCTCCAGTGTGGGGTCCTCCATGACTCCAAGGGGACAGTCTGCCTCAGTGTGGTCTTCTCCAACTCTGCTGCAATACCTGGAGCACCCCCTCCACCTCCTTCTTCACTGATCTTGGTGTCTGCAGAGCTGTTTGTCTCACATATTCTCACTTCTCTCTTCTTGCTGCTGTTGTGTAGCAGGTTTTTACAATTTCTTAAATATTGTGGAGTTGCTACCAATATCGCTGATGGTTTCAGTTTTGGCCAGCAGGAGGTCCACCTTGAAGCCAACTGAAATTGGGTCTACTGGGCATGGTGGAAGCTTCTAGCAGCTTCTCACAGAATACACTCCTGTAGTCCCCCCCCTACCAAAACCTTTCATACAGTTATATATTAAGTGTGGGAGCAAAGCTCGTCCAGCAAGAAGATAACCAAGAAAGCTACATAGATAACCCTTCCCTACACTCTCTGCTCCAGGCCCTGCACTGGGTGCAACCTGTCTCTTTCCCAATGGCCTTCATCATCCTTGTTACGAGCCCACCCACTGTCTTGGAAGGGTTTCAGACTTGTCAGTAGATGCCAGTGCTCACAGGCTGAAACACGCTGTCAGCATAATAAATTAATATGGTGCCAATCTGTGTTCCCAGGAACTGTCTGTGGAAAACAACAAAGAAAAACACCCCTTTGCTGTAAAGGTCAGCCAATTTACTAAAGAGTGGGATGCTTGTCTATCCCTGGATCTTCTTTCTCTGTTCATTCCTTCTATTTTGAATCAGAATACTTAAACACTTAACCATTATGGCATCTTTTACTGATACACTTTTAAATCAGTAAAAGGTAACTAAAAGACTAAAAAAGAAGGTTCCCAGGAGCATAGCTACAATGGCAGCCATGGGAACTTCTCTTTATCAGCAAGTGCTCCTTGGAGCCCTCTGTCTTGACCCCACATTCATAGTGATGGCCCGTGAGGCCTAACTGAAGCACTGCTAGAGGCAAGGAACAGAAACCGTAGTAAGGGAAATCACAGTTGGACACAAGGAGTACACACTTCACAGTAGGAGTGGCCAAACAAAAAAATTCTAAATTTCTAAATCTATTTAACTGTGTTATGTTTGGGATCCTGAGAGGAGGAAGACCCATGAAAGGCAAGCTCACAACCCTGGACTTCAGGAGAGCAGACTTTGGCCTCCTCAAAGATATGCTCAGAAGAGTCCCATGGGCCCTGGAGGGAATAAGGACATAAGGAAGTTGGTTATTTTTCAAGGACTGCCTGCTCCAAGCTCAAGAGTGGTCCGTCTCAGCAAGTGGGAAGACAGACAGGAATACCAAGAGGTTTGCATGGATGAACAAGCTGATCTTGGTAAAACTCAAATGCAAATAGCAAGCATAAAGAGGATGGAAGCAGGGACATGTAACCTGGAAAGAACACAGAGACACTGTCCTAGAAGTGGGAATTAAATCTGGTGAGGACTGTCAAAGGCAACAAGGTTGGCTTCTACAAGTACACAGATGGCAAAAAATATGACATGGGAAAATGTGGGCCCACTTCTAGGGATAGCAGTGGGGACAGCAGATGTGGGACTTGGTGACACAGGACATGGTAAAGACTTAGGTACTGAATCTACATTTTCCTTGGTCTTTACTAGCAAGACCAGCTTTTGGGAATCCTAATTCTCAGAGACCAGAGGGAATGGCTTGAGTAAGGAGGATGTACCCTTGGTGGAAGAGGATCAGGTCATAGAATCAAAGAAGTTTCGGTTGAAAGAGACCATTAAAGATCATCTAGTCCAACCACTCTGACCTGGGCAGGGCCATCTTTCACTAGGCCAGGTTTCTCAAAGCTCGATCCAACCTAACCTTGAACACTTCCAGGGTTGGAGTATCCATAACTTCTCTGAGCAACCTGTTCCAGAGGTTCACCACCCCCAACATAAAAAAATTAAATCTTTCTAATCTAAATCTACCCTATTTTAGTATAACATTGTTGCCTCTTGTCCTGTCACTTACAGACTTTGGTAGAATGTCTCTTTCTGTCTTTCTTAAAAGCCTCCTTTATATACTGAAAGTCTGCAATAAAGTTTCCCCAGAGAGTTCTCTTCTCTAGGCTGAACAACCCCAACTCTTCCAGCCTGTCTTCATAGGAGAGATGCTCCAGCCCTCAAATCTGATGTGCTCAAATTTTAGACACCAGTGATAAAGGTCTCTGATACTGATGTGGTATTGTTCAAACAAGGTGCTCAATTTAATAGTGCTTGGCAGTTTTGAGTAGAAACACTGATTATAAAATTCCCCTGATTATTGTACCAAGTTTAAAAGTTGGAAAATTGACTGGACAAATTGGGAAATGTATTCTGATGTATTTTTCTGGCGATTATTACATTATGTCCGCTATAAATCCGATGCATATTTCTGTATGCATTTGAATAAGAATGGAACTTGAACCACTATATTCAACAATGACACATCTTGATCTCTGAATATATGATATTCACGATATAGACTTACTTACACAGCAGAAGAAACTGCTCTCTTTCCTTGGGTTGTAATATTGTGCTTTAAAATGCAGATTTTTTTTTTTCAAGCATAAGACTTTTTCCATCAAAACATAGGTAAATTGATGTTAATTATTTATGTTTCCCTACAAAATACAGCTTTTCAGCCACACAATTCTTATTAAATTTCTGCACCACAATCTGCACTATGAGAAGTCTTCAGCTTAATTTGATGTTATAAATAGAAACAAATATGACTTCAGAGTCAGTACTTGACTGCCCACCTCCAGCAAATGTTTTACTGCAAAGGCCACCTGTGCATCCTGTGCTTTTAAAGTGTGATCCAACTGAATGCTCCAATTCCATATGTCACTTCAGCCTGTTTATTTCAGGTGCCCACTGTTGCTAGCTATGTTCTTCCAAAATCAAATAAAAAAATTATTTTTTTAAAGCCCAATAAATCTAAAATATGAGATAAGAATAAAATACAGGAAACACTGATTAGGGAGGCTGGCTTTGCTGTTGATGGCTTAATCAGACTTATGTGGACTTTTTAAACTGAAGAATATTCCACAACTCTGAATATTTTTGTATCAAATCAGAACAAAATGGCAACCTTTCTACAGAACAAGTGAGCACTTTTTTCCTGCTTAGTTTCCTGGTGGGCCAGCAGAATCATGAGGAGGCAGGTAAGTTTTCAGGAAAGAAGGTATATGTGTGATCACAAATCACTGACTGTACATTTCTGAAACTGAAATAGAAATAAGCTTCTCTGAAAGCATGTAGACAAGTTCTGGATCTTAATTTTCAAATATAAAATCACAAGTTGTCTTTGCTAAATTTACAGGATGGAAATCTTAATTTAGCAAAAGGAGAAACTCTCACATGACTCTAACCAGAGAACTGGAGGATGAATAATGTTTCCTCCTTTTTTTACCTCTTGTTTTAGCATTACAACTAGTTCTTTGATCCAAGAGGATTAGAGATTAGATGGTGGAAACAATCAATATTGGAGAGAGGGCAAAAGATGAGACTAGACAAGCTTGAATGCATAGATTTAAATGCAGGTTCCCAAAACACCGACACTGTGTGCGGAATTCCAAGTGCACATAAAAAACTCTCTTTAACTGTCTCTCATGGCTTTAACTTTGATTTTAGTTCTAGGACACGAACACATTTAAAAAATAAACAACTGAAAACCTCAGAAAATGTAAACATTTCACTCAAGAGCACCCAATCCGCAGCTGTATTTACTGTCAGATATTCAGTAAATCATTGTGCTTCTCGCTTCCTGTTCACTCTTTAGTCCTTAGCAGAGGTTATTTAGCTAGATTTTCCATGTATCATATGGCTGTGCAACTTGAAAAACAACTGTATGTTCTGCTGGTTAAAAAGAGCAGCTTCTGTCTCCATGCAATATCAGAGACACATTTAATTTCTCTGCTAATTATGAGTGTTGGGATCATGCTGTGAGAACATCTTTCCCCCCTTGGATTTAAGTTTTAATGGTGCAAGTGGTTTACTGACTGCCACTGAAACCAGCTGAAAGCATGACCACACAGAGAAGAAAATTCATTAAAAAGTAAAGCTGTGACACTTGGCTCAAGGTTGCATCTCTGATCTTTGCTGAGAATTGAGCTGCTTGCACAGCTATATGCCAATATGAAGCAACTGAAAGTGGTGTAAGGAAACCAAGAGAGCAGAACATTTTGTCTTTAAAACACACAGGCAATGTAAAGAAAAATGTTCACGAGTTTGGAAGATCTATTGAGGTGAATACTCATGTTGGGAGCAGTAGGGAAATTATTTGCTGAGAAGCACTGACAGTAGCTTGTGAGCTTAAGGCTTGTTTTGTAACAACATGGCATGGGTACAGTGCTGACATTTCAGCTTTAATGGACATTGTATTGAACTGAAAAGCCTACTTGTAGACTCATTATTTTTTTTATCTCTGTAAAAACATGACATCAAGAATACAGAACTGACTGTGCTAATAAAACCTTATGGTAACAACAGACCACAACTGGTTACTAATCCAGTGATGGCTATCAAAATAATAATAAAATAAGGACACCCTTCACTAGACCAGGTTGCCCAAAGGCCCATCCAACCCGGCTTTGAACACTGCCAGGGAGGGGCAGCTACAGCTTCTCTGGGCTTCCTGTGCCAGGGCCTCACTGCCCTCACAGTGAAGAATTTCTCCCTAATATGTAATTTAAATCTACCCTCTTTCATCTGAAGGCTGTTACCCCTTGTCCTATCACTACATGTCCTTGCAGGCAGTCAGGCTCCAGATTTCTTGTAGGCCCCTTTAGGTACTGGAAGGCCTCTATAAGATCTCCTTAGAGCCTTTTCTTCTCCAGACTGAAGAAGTCCAGCTCTCTCAGTCTGTTTTCATAACAGAGGTGTTCCAGCCCTCTGATCATCTTCGTGGCCATCCTCTGGGCTCTCTCCAACAGCTCCAAGTCCTTCTTATGTTGGGGACCCCAGAGCTGCATGCGGTACTCCAGGTGTGGTCTCATGAGAGCAGAGAGGAGGGGATGATCACTTCTTTTGAATACAGTACAGGATTTAGCTGGCATTCTGGGCTGCAAGAATGCGTTGCTGGGTCATATTGAGATTCTCATCCACCAACACCTCCAAGTCCTTCTCCTCAGGGCTGCTCTCAGTCCATTTTAATCTTAATCTCAATTATTTCAACCACAATCCAACTCAATCTCATATAAGGCTAAATTTTTTCTCTCCTGGTTTAAGCCAAAATGCAAGAACTGAATTATGCTACATATCAAGGAAATTCAAGGTTTGGTATTACTCAAACACTGTAGCAGGTTGTATACTGCATATCTCAGGGCAATTGGTGGACACTATGAGCTTCTTCTCTGTGCAACTTGGCTCATCATGTAGCCATTATGAGTCACTGAGGCATTAAGATGTGATATAAAATGAATAAACTTCTAGTCAACAATGAGGACCAGGAACTTGCCCCTTGTTTTATAAATGCCTGATCTTGTGAATATTCAGCAGCCAGTCACAGGGACCCACAGTGCCTCATGCCCCTGACAGAGAGACAAAACAGGCTAATAAATTCTCCTCCCACACACAGTACAGAACAATAGGCTTTCATTCAACATTTCCTTCCTTCATTTTCTGCAGCATTTTGCTCTCATATATAGTCCATAACATCAAAGCTTTTTACACGCAACACTCTCCCCTCAGCCAGTCCCCTACAATCAACCATTACTCCCCTCACTGACCCCACACCCATCACACCAGTTCTCTTGCATCAGCTTTTCTCCCTGCTTCAGCTCTTCACCACTTCCTCTTCATATAACCCCCTCTGTGATGGCTTTCCTGCTTCCTGGTGGTGTGATCTTTTAGACGCTCTTGTATAAAGAGTTATAAAATGGGGACATCCCACCATGCTCTCCATGTGTTACAACAAGAGTCCTGTATGGGTTAGCCCTCCCATCATCCACATTGTACCTGCAGACCAGTCAGTTCTGGGATCCCAGGTAATATTTCCACACCTGCCAAGGGCAGAAAATGCAGCATTTCCAGAGTATGGTAGCTGTGTGGCAAGACACATTCCAATGTCCCTGCTCCAATAAATTACTTCTTCATATCCATAATTTAGATAATTGCCACATTGCTAAACACTCATTTAGTGAGGGATGCAGCACACTTGTTGCCTGTTGCAACTGCAGACTTCTGATGCACAGCTTTATATCTGAAATAAACATAATTAGAGGCTTGCCTAAATACCTCCACCTTCCCCGACTTACATTTCAATCTTAGTCAAATGACTCAAATTAGTACAAAATGCACACAAGAACAAAATTTCTAAAGATAAACTTGACTGTTCCTGAAAGACTTCAAAGTTCTCTATCATTTGTTAGTGCCACAGACAACAGATACTCTCTCAGATGCCACCTCCGCTTTCAACATCCTCCTGAAGAGCAGCAAAGTGACTGGAGCCTTTACATCATTAAAGGCCTTGCATCTGATGGCGGTTGAGCTTTCTGTGCACAGTGACTTACTGAAAAGACACAGTATTGAAAAGATCAGTAGCAGCAATATTTATTCTGGTTGTGAAATTCTGGAAATGGAATGGAAAATATATTTGAGAAGTCAAAGAACTGGATGAGGTGTGACATGGATCATTATCAAGACAGATGCCTTAGAAGAATGCATCTTCCCCGCTAATGCCTGATGCAGCAGAACCATCCACTGGCAGCTAGACTGGCATTCCTGAGCATTAAATATTGCTGACTTCCCTCAGTAAAGGTGTGTTGTGTATTTGTCTTCTGCTTTTTGAGACTAGAGAGTGTGCAATCTCATTTGAAAGCTTTTCTCTCTACCTAGTAGAACTAGAAATAGTTTTGCCTTTTAATGCTGGCTCTGATTCTGTTGCATTGCCTAGTTATCAGCAGGTGGGGAGGGATATGAAGATAAATATTTTGACATTTATTGTAAACTGGGAGCTCACATTTATAAATTCCCAGTGAGTGGATTTTGGAAACATGACATGTTGCTCTTAGAAAAGGTCATTGATTCCTGTTTCTGGGAGATAGGCATGAATCTTTAAAAGAGAGTTCTGGAATCATGTATTTAGTTTTGTTTAATTTAGAAAGGAATTTATGAGAAGTAGTTAGAAGTGATTACATAAGAACACAAGGGCTGAGAGAAGAAAGAGGGAATGTAGTTGTTGAAGAAAAAGCCCAAGAAGGCATCTCTGTGATATTCATCACCAGAGGGCAAGTTACACTTAGATTATCCCTGGCATTACATTATCCTGACCTCAGATTCATCTTCCCTGTCACAAGCCCTGGGGCAGAACTTTCTCTCAGACTGCCATATCCCAGGACAAGGCTCTCTGCAGCACTCTGCACACTAGTGACTGTCTAAGTAGCTCACTTGATCGACCACTGCAGGATCCACCATTTTCTCACAAATGTAAAATTTGTACTCGCCACACCGTGCAGTGTCTATGTTTGCACCTTGAAGCCACACACAGTCTAGAAGAGGACTTGAGCTGGCTTGTTGGATCTGAAACCTGAGGAAAAGAAAAATAGCAGTGATGTTCATCATCCCATGGAAAAAGTCACAGACTGATATAACTCCCAAGTGCTGCTACCCATGTGACCCACAATAGCGTACCAGTTCTCTGATGGGGGCTCGCCTGGGTTGATAAGCGAGTGATGGGTAACCTGTCTGCTGGCAAACAGGCCAGGGAGGGGCAGAGGATTACTGAGTTGTAACAACCTAAAGGTTGCTGCTTCTGAGTAATAAGAGATACACATGGACATAGTCTGCTCCAATCTCTGCAGTGACTTACAGATCAGCGGAGAGAGATGATCCGTCCTCCCACAGCCAGGGCCCCTCAGCTTCCATGCGAGACAGTCCGATCCAGAAAGAGTAAGGACTGTAAGACTGTGCTGATCTCATTACAAAGTCCTGCATGGAAATAAATGCAAAGCCTGTGAATCACATCCCTGCTTCACTCATAATGGTTGATGATTTGGAGAGGAGAGGAGCATGAAAGCGGCTGCTCACACCTGTGTGCAACAGATTTTGTTTTGCAAGCAAATCTGGGCAGCGCCTTCCACTCCTGGCAGTCAGTGCTGGTATGGAGATAAGGAAATAAACCTACCAAGAGCTTTCAGAAGGCTCTCAGCTAAAATGACAATTGAGATAACTGAACATTAGCTAGGTAATGAGTACGGGATAATGACTTCCAACACTCTGGTTGTCTAAATCAGGTAGGAAAAGGGTTTTGCATTGTTTTCTATCATTGTAAACAGGAAATTAAAAATACAGACAATAAAAAAACAGGTTTCAAGACATAATAGTACTGTCATTAGGGCCTGGGAAGAAATTCCTTCACAGAGAAGAGCTCTTCTGGCTGTGCTTTATCTGCTGCTTCAGCTGCAACATAGGAACCAGAAATAGATATGGATTCTTTTCTGGTCATGTGGGAGATGAAGCCAGCCTGAAGAGCTTTCTAGTTGTGGACAGCAAGAACCTGAAGGCCAGGTTTCTGATGACTGCTAAATAGTTTGCACCAGCAAGCCAACATAAGAGTTGCCAAACCAAAACCAGTTATATTTGCCCTGAGGTGAGATGAGGTTCTATATGTGGACTGAAGCTTGTGTGTCACAGTTAACTTCCTTTAAGCCAGTGGTGATGCCCAAGGGAGGTTGTACACACAGTATAGTTAGAGGGGCTCCAAAGAGTCATAAACAGTATTTGCCACTTGGTCCAGCCTACAGATGACATTGCATACTGCACCAGTGGAAGGATGGAGTGGCCATTCAGGCCACAGCAAAATGTCAAGTATATCATTAGAGAGAAAGAAAAAAGTAATCTTTACCAGCTCTTCCTTACTCTCTATCTTAACAAGTCTGGAATCCAGAGCAGAGCACTGTGCCTTGCTTTCTTGCCAAGTTTTCCATTCCTTTGAAAAGTAGTAGCAGTCTTCCCAATACGGTAGCCAGTTCTCAGGACAAGGAATGCATTTATGTCCTTGAAAACAAACGGATATCTGATCACGTTTATCACATTCTAGCATATTCTGTTCACCTATCATTAAATTTTAATTAATTAAATTAAATCACGCCATTACTTTGGACACGAAAATAACAACCCTCAGCTTATAGTCTGTCAACTGTTAAAGCCAGTGACTGCAAATCTCCTTTTTGGTGGAGATATTGTATAACAGAATGAATCTGTCCTGAGAAGTCAAAATTTCCAGGCAATTAAAGCCAGTAGGAATTTTCCATAATTATTTTTTTAACTCTAATTCACTGAAACTGCATCTGAAAATAAAAATAATCAGAATAGAAATGCAGCTTTTTGATTGACTCAGTTGAAATTTGGTTTTAATTAAATAATTCAGGGCAATTTTAGAGATATTGATTTTTTCTTACGATATGGTTGGTAGAAAACAAAAAAAACAATCAGCCTGTAGCTGCCATAACACAATGGAACCACCATCTTCCCACCACTATGTACCTCTGGAGGTGGCAAGTTGCTTTATGGTCTCTGTCAAGTTCAAACTCTGAGCCTGGAGGAGCTCCAGCTGCTGGCTGAGGCTTTCCATAATTGCCTTTTGCAGAGTTAAGTTTTCATCCCTTTCACGCATGAGGTGGCAGACCAGGATGACTTGAATCACAATGAAACAAGAATAAAATTGTTCTGTTAATATTAAAGCTAAACTGCTCAATACAACCTGAAACAAATTACCAGAGACACATGTTTCTCCCCATGACTGAACATACATGACCTATGTACAGTTTGTGCACACCTATGAGGAAGGCTTAATACATCCCAATTTCAAAGACTGGAAGATTTCTCAAGCAGGTAAAGTCTTCCACCAATGAACATTTTTTGCATCATTAATGTCCTCAGCTAATCCTTTTCCTTAACTAATTTCCTAGACATCTAGTTGTTCATAGTGAATTCTGAGCACCCCTTCTGTGACCATACTTACACCTGGCAGCCAAGACTCCTGCAGCCACCACTGAACTTAGGCAGAAGACCCCAAGCACCACTGTAGCCATTCGCCAACAGGAAGATGGACTGGGGGAAGCTGAGATGGACAAAAAGAAATAAAAGCAGCAAGAACAAGAACATCTCATCTTTGTACCTGCAGATCCTACATTGCACAAGTCAATATGACCAGTAGTCCACCCAGTGACTAGCTGAGTTTCAGACCAGTATGTGGTATTACACTATGAAAATTGTCCCATCATTTGGCCATGGCCAGTCTTCCTTAGATCTTGAGGCCATGGAGACCAGCTTAACCAGGAACTTTTAAGAAAAGATTAATTGGACAAGTAAGGCTGAACAGCACAGAATTTCACATGTAGGGAAAGAATATCAAGGTAATATTTGTGCTTATAACTTGGCTGAAGTGTTCATATGCAGCCAGCTATTGGGGCATTTTTACTTTTGGGTGCCTAACCTGCCAAACTGGGAAATAACCTCAGAAACAGTCACCAATGAAAGCCAGGTCCCTGTATAATAACCTGGAATTAAGGCATACAGATGTGAACAAGACTACATACATGCAGTCACAGGGAAACACAGTCCCACACTTGGGAACACACACACCCATTCCTGAAACATGAGCAGATGCCAACACCTACATGAATTCATACAGAGCCCCAAAGCACAGAGCAAAGGATGGCTTTAAATTTGAGATTTTTGTGTTCTTTTACTGGGCTTCAGTTTGAAATTTCTGTTGGAATACTTATGTGGAAATCACCAAAAGAAATAGCCAGCATACCAACCTGTGGTATTTCTGCCTTTTATCCTCTGTGATCCCTAACTCTTTAACCAGTTGAGAACTCCATTAGACTACTGGGAGTTCAGCTTCAGGCTCCAAGTATAAAACTCAAAGAAGTGATAAAGGATAAAAATCCAAGTATAAATCTCTCTTAAAGTGAAAATGAGATAATCACTGGCTAGCCAATAAGTGACAATTTCCTTCAGAAAGATCTTGTTAATTATTATAAAATTTAGCCAAGTCATCTCCTGTGTGGAACACAGCATCAGTTTGTTTTGCTACAACCTTTCATTCAGAGCAATTCTGAAGCACTAGTGTAGAGCATAAAGATTACAGATGTGGGATAAGTCACATGCCTCCATTCCTCTGTGAAGCTATGTAGCATAATTTTTATGACTTTTAAGTACAAAAAAGTATTTGGTCATCTATTCCTTCCCCTGGGAGAAAGTATATTTTTCCCCTAGCATCTACTTCATTCAGTTAATTGGATTTAAATGAATAAAGCTGAAAGACTTTGGCAAGGTCCCTTAGGCAGATTATTTCCAAGATATATTCCAAGAGCTGATATTTAATGTCGAAATAGACCGTGTTTGTTTTTACTTAACTGCATCCTACAACCTTCATTATACCCCTCCTCTCAAATCTAAATAGCTTTTCCACATTCTTCACCTTCTATTCTTTTTAATCTGCATTTTTCTATTTTCCCTCCAATTTCTTAGAAGATTTGAATCCAAAGGTCTCCCAGAAGCCAAGGTGCTTCTTGGTAGGTGGCATCCTCCTCTGAGTCTGACATAAAAAGGAGTTATCCAAGGTGAGTATTTCCTTTTGAGAAAATAACCCCACCACCAACACTACCTTTCACTCTGGCAGTCTGGAGCTCCCAGTCCTGGGATTTTTCCAGTGTCATGAACCTCAGGTCAGCATATGTCACTTCTTCACTTGTCATCTCTGTGAAGGTTACAGGAGAATTAAAAAATTTGGTTTCTCCCACAGGAGAAACAGGGACTAGGTGCTGGCTGGGATCAAGTCAACAGCCAGTGTCATTGGGAGCCAGTGGAGTGATTCATGCTAAGTCAGAGGGTTTTTTTTTTTTGCTCATACTAAATGATTTCATGACACAGCAATCCTTGGGATTGTTTATATGCAGCAGAGCCCCAGAATAGTATTTAAATCTCTTGTATGTGCAGAAATGCAATGGGGCATGGATATCTCACAGTTCACAGTTCCCAGAACAAACACACAGTTACCCTATTTGGGGGTACCTCCTTTCTATAGGAAGAAGAAGAAGGAAGGTGAGAAGTGAAGAGGAAATTACATTAATTTTGGATTAAGTCTAAACATTTCCTTGATTTTTTTTCAGCATCTGGGGGGATTGTTTCCTGGCCATGCAGTGATTAATAGTCACTAAATTCAGCCAGAGTAGCTACTTGATCTCTCAAGTGGCACAGGAGAACTGGAGGTAATGTGAAGTAAGAAACATACTGATCTCCTGTGGGTATTGCTTGTGAGCACATGACACATGTCCTGAGAGGGTAGCCCAAGGACTTGTCACAGCCATTACCCATTCCTAGGACACAAAGAAATTAATCCAGGTTTCACAGGGGGCCATTCCAAATCTGTCTGCCCTGTAAAAGGGAATGAGACAAAGAATCTACTGGATAGGGAGTCTGTGTAGAGAATTCACGTACCAAAGTATGATACCATGATCCAGCTCTGGCCTGGAAGCAGACTGAAGTCACACATGACAATCTCTGCCTTTTAGCAAAAGTGATTAACAGAGCACAGCAGCGTGCCATTGCACTGCCGCTGCATCCCGGGAAGGGTCACCTGCCAGCTTCAGTGCCTGCACCATGCTCTCTCAAACTTTGAGCACTAGGAATAAGATGGGAGAAACTGAACTGGACTGACATTTCCTGGTATTTCTACGTGTGCCAGCAAAATGACAGGAATGCGACCTGAACTTTCAGTGGCATTTCATTGGGCTCTACTGCACCCAGCCCAACAACTGCCCATTTCACCAGCTGTCAAATCAGGACAAGGGATGACAGGTAGCACAGAATTCTACCCCCAGCAACATGCCTCACCAGAGGCTTTGTCAGCCTCTGCCAAACCCTAACTGATGGAGATCAAATTTCCCTGGGTACAGGTCAGAAGACATGCTGAAACTTTTATCCTACAGCACAAAAATTGAGCGCAGTGACTTAGACTCCAGTATCTAGGAAGACATCTATAGATCAATAAAAGTTAATTTCTAGGAGTGTCTTCCCCTGTCTCTAATCAGCTGCTGCTTTTGAACCCTCTGTCACATCTTCTGTCAAGGGGAGGTAACAACCCTCATGTCCTCAGTGAAGAAAGCATGACATGTGGAAGAGATGTTTCTGCTTCATTACATGCAGTTTATTTTAAACGATCGGGCAGGGGGTGGGGGGAATTAGATGCAATAGAGCCCTTTGGGATTAACATAATTCAGTGTAAAATGCATGACAACTCTGATAATGTCTTGCTACACCCAAAAAAGTATCAGGGGTCCTTGTGAGACCCAAATATGTCTCCATATTTACATTTCCATATGCATGCAGGAAAGCAGTGTGTATGAACACTGTACTGGAATATTGCTTTGGTGAGTAACAGAGAACAAGCACCAATTTCTCAACAACTTCTCAGAGCAATATAACAGCAATTTTTTTCATCCCATTAAGAAATTTTACTCACAATTAGGACCATTCTACCTAGGAAATAAAAGTTGGCATACAAGGAAGGGATATCATCAAATCACATAGCTTACTATGGAATGGATGTTTAGATTTTAAACACCAACAAAGAACAGAGAGAAGTCAATTATTTTTCTTTGGTTTATCAGTTCTGTAAGAGTCTGATCACATTTTTAAGATCTTTTGAAAGGTGGCACAGGTGAAATATGAAAAAGCCACTTCCATATAACATAAGACAAAGAAAAATGGAGTATTGAGGGGAAATGCCAAGTAAACGTGGAGAAATTTAAGTGATATCTGGATAGGCTAGCAGGGTCATAGGTGGATTACTAGAAGCACAGTATTAGTGGCCATAGAAGTAGAAGAAGAATGATCAATAAATTTCAACAAGAATGAGTTACATGCTTTTGGTGGGGTCACTGTTTCATGTCACACTGCTGCATTTTTTTAGAGAAATATTTTATCACTTTTTCTGACATTTCTTTAGTGTGATGTAGTTGATTAACTTCTTGTGAGACTGAATTTCAATTAAAGATCAAGTGATAACCTACTAGATTATAATAAAAAGCCTCTGAAAAAAACGGTAATTTGCACTCCTTTTCCACATTGAATCCCACCAGTTTTAAAAGCCATACGTACAAGAAAGACTATTTTACAGTTCTGCTGGGTCTTTTTTTCTGAAACTGATACAAAGCACAAAATAATTTAAGGAGAAAGAGGCAAAAAAAATATTGGGAAGTTCCCATGTAAATACAAAGCCAATTGCTCATGTCTCTGTTTCTGGTTTGTCCACCAGGACACAGAAACTTTTGGGAAGTTCCCATGTAAATACAAAGCCAATTGCTCATGTCTCTGTTTCTGGTTTGTCCACCAGGACACAGAAACTTTCTTCCAATATCAGCCTAGGATGGATGGATGGATGGATGGATGGATGGATGGATGGATGAACGGATGGACGGACTCATGCTGAAGCATGTTTATACTGCACTACTATTTTTATAATTAGAGAATTTTCATTAACATAATGTATTCTCCCAAGGCAGGCTTTTAGCCTGCCTTGGGAGAATACATTATGTTAATGAATCCATCGGTTCTGCTCTGCCGCTCTAATAATGCATCACCAAGGCTAATGATTCACCAGTTTAATGTGACTGCACTGTGATTGTAACATGGGGCAGCAAGTTTCTCTAGTGGCTATCCTGCCCTTAACATACATTTATGCAGCAGTCTCAGGTGGTTCTGAAATAGTAACACATTAGTGCAGAGAATTTTTTTTTCTATCTCAGGTATTCAAAAGACAAAGGGAAAGTGAACACAATTATATGCATGTAGTAACATTCTGAATAGCCATGAACAAGCACTAACAGAAATCTAAGGCAGTTCTACAAGAGAGAGAAAATTAATAGGTTGTTGGATGGAACCTACTAATTTAACCAGCTGCAGGACAAATAGTATCCAGGACAGGAGAATCAACAGGTATGCCCTCTGTTGCAAAGTATTTTGCGGGGGACTTTGCTGGCCATGCAGGAAGTTCAGGAGTGGGACCTCTGAGTGAGCAGACCGTCAGTTGCAGGACTGACACAGCAGGGGACTATCAGGTTAAGAGGGATGGTGACATTCCTAAAATGGGAGATAGAAGAAGTATTGCATAGACATATTCATAGATATATATGCATAGATATGTATATACAGACACATATATGTTGCATACACATACACACATACACACATACACATATACACATATACACATATACACATTGCTGCATATAATCATCATGTTGCAAACTCACTTCAGCAGGAAGACCTGACTTGTAACATCCACTCTGGATGGTGATCATATGGCTAAATACGCAGCCTGAGTGCACAAGCAGAAAGGGTACTGGACAGAGGAAGGAGAAGAATCTGAACTCCATCTGAACAGGTCAGTAACATGACCTTCAACTCTCTCCCCTCAGGGTAGGGGCGGAGAGAGAACTAATTGGGAATGAACAAACTCTGAGACCCTTTCTGCTCAACAGATGGAAAGGGTCAGGTCTGCAGAGATCTCATGATGCCCTTCACGGAACTAGTTCAACATCTAAAGTTAGAACTTGTAGCCACCGCTTTTCTCCTGATCTGAGTGGAAGGCTTTAGAGATCCCTTCAAAAGAAGGAGAGAAGCAGGCCAAGAGAATAACATAAGGAAACAGGCAGAAACAAACAGGAATTGCCAGTGACAAAGATGAAAAGAGAGAAAGCAAAAACCTGAACAGCAGAGAAGGATAGACCCAAAAGAGGACAGAAAGGTAGAGCAGGAAGAAAAGATTTAATTCAGTGCACAGCAAGGACTCTGCTCCTTCTCCAAATCAGTGAACTGGTGAAGACGAACAGAAACTAGAAAGGACAAGAAGACAACAAGCAGCTTGAGACACCAGGAGGCCACAGAACCACCCTACAGGGATGCACATCCCAGTCACGATCTGTTGTGGTTTAGGTTGTTTCTCATGGGTAAGTTGCATCTCAGGTTCCTTCTTATGGGGTCTCTGCTCATTTATCAAGTTGTCTTGGAAAGATGTCATTAACAATTGACAGTCTCAGTAATTTCCTCGGTATTAGAAAGAACTGGACGCATAAAAGACAAGCACACAGAAGAGAATATTTGCTGTTATTGCACAGACAGTAACACCGAGGTCAGGGTACCCAAGGAGAAAGAAATCATAAGTAGTGCTGGAGGAACACAGCAAAACTCAAGTCAATGTGTGTATAATATGAAGCAAGACATTTAAATGTTTTTACCATTTGAGCATGAGCAATGATCAACATCTGGAGCATGACATAGCTTGTGGTGGGGAAAGGGATACCTGTGGTGAGGGTAAAGGTAGGTCGCGGTCTGCGCTGGGAACAGAGATAAGTAGGATTTTAATGACTATAATAAGATATGAAACAATTCAGTTGGTATCATGGTAACTTTAAAGCTACAGCAGAATATATGACAGAAATAATAGAAGACAAATAACAGTAAATTCTTACCTTACCATAGGAGACTCAGACTGATAATAGTCCAGGTGACAGAGGTAAAAGTTCCATATGATAAAGACCTAATTCACTCTAGCTGTGTCTTGTTTGGTTTTCTCCTTCTAGTTCCCCCAAGTGAGAGGTGAGGAAGGCTGTCTCAACACTGAGTGAGTAGTCATTGATCTTACACTCTTTTAAGAAGACAGTGAAGGATAAAGGCAGAGTAGAAATTGGTGCTATGACATGATTGCTGATATTTTCCAGAAAAGCTTAGTTTAATTTTGATCATTGAGAACTCACATAACATTTCTGTTGCTTTGAATGTGAAGTGTATTATCTACTATCTATTTGACATACTGGTCATGTGTTACTATTCCTGCCACCTATCTGAATAACTGTAATGGTTAAGAGCTTTCTGGTGTAACTTTGATTGACTGAGGTTATAAATTCGGAATTTAGCTTTCCTTGAAAAATCATTTGAAGTACAGTGCCTTGGTGAATATTCTTCCTAGTGACATAATTTGTGAGAATAACAGAAAATGAGACAAAACAAATGCGAAATGCTGTCTAGGAGGAGTTACATTTTTACTAAAAAAAAGTCTTTTGAAAATGCACAGGTGGGTCTGCTAACTATAATTAAAGAAATATATAACATAACATTCAAAATGTACCCCCAGGGCAATGAAGAAATCAAAGTGAAAGTCAGAAAACACAAATCAAAAGATATCAGTGTTGGCGGGCTAAACTGTAAAAAAAAATATATAAAGAATGGAAGTTCAGAAATTATAACATGATGTAGATCCTTGAGGTTTGCAAACAGAATTGGGCAGGCACAGGTTAGAGGGGAAAAACAAAGAGATAAAACAAAACAGAAGGCAAACTCACCTATCAGGGAAATTGATGAGGTTGGACAACTGTCTCCTCCATGAAGCACGGCGAGTTTCTAGTCATTGTGCCATTTAGAAGCTGGAGTTTAATGAGGAATGTGAGGAGAGCAGGAAGACAATGTAGTGGGGATCTTCCCATTTATTTGGTATTCTCTGGCTAACTGCGTGTTGTACCCTCTTCTCTTCAGCTGTTCAGGTACAGAGTGGGATCGTCTGTGGTATATCTGGTAAGATGGCATATGTTTACTTTAAATTTTTGCATAGTTGGACAACTCCAGCAGCAAAAAGTGAGACTAAATGTGGCCTGCTCAAGTGTGATGCCACCCCTGCTTTCCCTTGGGATACTCTACAATAGGAAGGCTTATTAGTTATCACATCATCTTTAAGAAATGATGACTTGCCAGCTTTTTTTATTCTACATATTAATTTAGTCAGGTGAACATTAATAAATTCATTACTGACACAATATAAGACACATTATGTTTTTTAAATGGCCCATTTTCAAAGTAACTTCAGTGTGATTCCCTTGTAACTCTCAAAAGGATTGTAAAAAGGATGGCAGTTGTCAATATCTACAAGGCTGTATTAATAAGTGTATAGCCAGTAGCTTGAGGAGTAAGATTTTTCCTCTCTTCTTGACACTCGTGAGGACACATCTGGATTATGTAGTCTGATCTTAGTCCAGTCTTGGTCTCTCGGTACAAGACAGTTGTTGATAAACTGAAAGAAGTCTATGGGAGCCAATAAAATGATCAGGGGTTCAAAGGGCATGATGTATAAGGAGGGGCTGAAAGGACCAGGTTTATTCATCCTGGAAGAGGTTAACGTGGCAACCTAATTGTAGTTTTCCACTACCAAAAGTGGATCTAGAGAGAAGATCTAGAAGCCAGAGTTTTCTCAGAGGGGCCCAGCAGAAGGACCTGAGACAACTGGCTGAGCTGCATCCAGCAAAATCCTGATTAGACAGAAGGAAAAAATGCTTCCCCCAAGGCTGGTGCAGCACTGGAATTGGTACCCAGATGGGACACGGGATCTCCATCCCTGGATACTGTCCAAACTCTTCTAGACAAGGCTCCAAATGACCATGTCTAGCTCTGAGGCTAGCCCTGCTTCAAGAAGGGAGGGACCTTAAAACAAACATAAAGCCTTTCTGTCCTAATTCTGCCTCCTCTCCTTTTCCAGGCTAGTGGTGGTGATCGGTGGGCTGCTGCTCCTGTGTGGCCTGGTTTCTGTCTGCATGAGATGCTGTTTTCATTGCCGTCAGACAGGGGAGGAATCAGGTCCTCAGCCCTATGAAGTCACTGTCATTGCTTTTGATCATGACAGCACCCTCCAGAGCACCATTACCTGTGAGTTGGCTTCGACAGAAGCTAGGGACCTCTGTACAGCTCAAAGTGAGGGGCTGTGCTGTACAAAGCCCCAAGGCTGTAGAAGGGAAGTTCATGGCAGGTTGTTGGGCAAGCGGCATCTGTACATAGACCAAATTCAGGTGTTCACCAGGATTTATGTAGCAAATGCAGCTAAATGGTGAATCAGTTGTGCTACATGTTTGGGAAGGATTAGAGCAGCTATGGGCCTTGATGGCATTTGAGGAAGGAGTAGTTGTAGGATGTTGCTGATGGGATCTGATACCAACCCCTTGCAGGGAAGGAAGGAGGGGTGGGAAAAGGAAAATGTTTAGACTGTGAGGAGAGAAAAGCCTGTGTGCTGCAGATACACTTGTCCTCCTCCTCTAATCACACGGTTCTTTCAGAATGAGGCAAACAGCTTTTGTCTCCTCCCTTTCAGCTCTCCATTCTGTTTTTGGGCCTGCTGCCAGGAGGATATTAGCGGTGGCACACTCCCATAACGCTGCGCAGGGAACACCACCCCACTCAGCATCAGACACTCCTCCAGTCTACGAAGAAGCTCTGCACATGAGCAGATTTACGGTTGCCAAGGCGGGACAGAAAGTTCCAGACCTGGATCCAGTGCCAGAGGAAAAACTGCAGGCATCTGCTGAGGGCAAGGATGCCCATACAGCCCTCCCAGGACAGTAGAACCTGTTTTTAATGGAATGGCAAAGAATATACAATGTTACAGGCAGAGATTAATTCTTCTGAGCCAGGGTAGGAATATCAGATTAACCTCCTTAGTCTAATGAGAAAGGGGGAGGGGAGGAAAGAGATTAATATACTTTCAGATCCAGCATGTTTTGATGGCTCCTTTTGTCACCCCCTTGAAATAATTGACAATTGTCCTTCCTTGTGTCCATTTATTATGCAGACACACATCACTGGAATCCCCCTTTGCATAAACACGAAGGCAGCAGGATCAACGTGCTGAGCCACTTTGCAGGCACCTACCTGCAGGGAGACTGCAGCCTCTGTCTAGTTCTGCTTGCCTCTGTCCTGGTTCCATGGTATGGCAGAGAGGTTTTCACAACAGGGAAAGAGAACGACATGGAAGAAGGTCTCAACATTTAATAACACCAAATGTCTGAAAAGCACCAACCATTTATAGCAAATTAAAAATAAAGAAATCACTTTTATAAAGGAGCTATGTGGGAATACAGTCTGCATGCAAACAAAAGGTACCGTGCATTTGGTAGTGTGTGCAGTATAGTGCCCTTAATGACCTACAGGATATAGAGAATGAATGCAGAATGCTTCTGAATATGATATATAGCCTTTCTGAAATAGTGACAAGGTCTAATATTTGAATTTTAAAAAGCATGTGCGATAACAGATCAAACAAGCGGAGGAGCAGGAACACTATCCCTGAAGTTCAATCATATTTTAGTTGATTCCTATTGTATCATTTATTAATTTTTCCTCATATTGCTATCAAAAGCTTATAAATTTAAATAAGACCAATTTAAATATTTAAACAATTTATCAAATAAGAATTCGTTTTTCAGTCTTTCCTGATTGATGGAAATATGTTGAATCATCCAGAAAAAATAATCAAACTGATTGGATGAACACAGCTATGGGCCATCTGCAAAAATGCTTTCTTACTCATACAAAGGTGACTGCTGAATTATATCAGTATTGCCTCTGCTCCAGGTTCAGCAGCTGAAAACATTTAAGAGTGAAAAGGATTTCCAGTATCAGATGATAAGCAGTCATAAATGCATTGCATGTGTATGTTAGTGTTGATATGAATGCACATGTGTCAGACATCACATCTTTCTGAAGAGCCTGCATGGTCCTTCCCACCAGTGTACCCAAAATATCTCTGCCTTTAATATGCTGATCATCACAATGTCCCTGTGAAAATACAGAAGGTATGGTTATTTTGTGGAAAATGGCAACAAGGACCAGGTCCTCAAATATGTTAAGGAATAACTGCTGTTGAGATTAGAGCTATGAAGAATTTTGGAGAAGGTTGATAGACACATTCAGGGATAGCATAAAGCTGAATGTACAGCCCAAAACACCTTTGATGGTGTCCCAGACCTTGCCCAGTCACAGAAATTTTGTATCCAAGAGAACTTAATGAGGGTCTTGATTTCCAAGGTCACAAAGTTCTTTCTGAACTGCTTGGTAGTTACCTAACTGTACTGTTAGTGATAAACTGGGATGGAGTAAATAAGTGACATATAAGGTTAAGCCTCTTCTGCTATGCAGCACTCTCGAAATAATAATAACAACTGGTGGTGGAACATCTACTAGAGACCTCTGGTCAGCCGCTCCCTGGAGTCCAGTCCAAGCCTGACTTCCCCACCAAGCTGCAGAACATTTCCTGGAAGGCTCTTGCTTACTCCACGCTAAAAGCCTGAAGCCAGCAGAGGCATGTGGATCTGCAGAATATACATCAATCACTATCAAGCCCAGAAACTTCCTAGAAGCCTTCACAATGGTGTCCGGGGTGGGAAGGGGGGACGGGGACATACCGTTCCTCCGCAGCCTGGTCCACCTCCTGCCTACGAGCACCGAGCTGCGCCGGTATTTAGCAGGAGATGGCAGCCCTGCTCTGCAGGGCAGCAATCCTGCCGCTCCCAACAGGAATGCAGTGCTTGACAGCAATGTGGTAATGACCACACAGTTTTGTTGGGGTTTGTTGTCTGTTTTTTTTCTTGTGGTCTGGTTGGTTTTTTTTTTTCTAAGTTGTGCAATAAAAAAGGGAAATTTTTTAATTCTTTATTTTTCCGAGCCTCTGCATCAAATCACTTCTGCTATCTCTGCTATCTTACATGGTCTAAGGGTAGACTCGGTGGCGGTAGGTTAATGGTTGGACTGGATGATCTTAAGGGTCTTTTCAAACCTTAACAATTCTATGATTCTATGATCTGCTAAGTTTCAAAGAGAAAAGTTACTGGTCTCTCACATGCAGAGCTAGGTATTACAGACTGATGTCAGTACATTTCCCTTGACCAGAGCCAGTATTGTCTCTCTCCTGTCCCTTACAGTCTGCTCACATCCTTCTTTGCTTGTCTCACTCTTAATGGTTAGGTGCTAGAGCAGAAGATACCATCAAGGTCTTTTTTTTTTTTTTTACTTGTAATACATCCAAAATACTTCAAGTGACAGTAATGATAGATACATCTTCACTTGCTTTGGGATTTTATCCTACCAAACTGATTTAGGATGAACACTCAGAGCCCATATGACATGACAAAACACAAAACAAGCAAGCAAGCAAACAAAAAAACAGAAGACCTCCAGATACTCTGTTTTAACCATAGAAGGTTGTGTCAGCGACTGGAAACACTTCACTCTTGCCTTTAGCTCTGTGATGATTCAAAGACATCTCTTCACACACAATGCAAAAATGAGGACAGAGTCAATGAAGACCTGGTGTACTCTGGGGAAAAGAAGGACCACATCCTGTAAAAATATAGCAAGTTTACTTATTAAGAGAGACAAACTGATACTTGGTACTGAAATTTGCTGTTGGTCACCTGGAGTTTTTTTATTCCACTAGCAGTGGTTCCATCTCACTCTTGAGTTGGACATCGGATACACCTTGTGTGTTGTATTACATCAACCAATAAGGCCAATATAAGAACTTCTAAGGCCAGAATAAGGAAAAAAAAAAAAAAGCCAACACTTGTGAATCTTTAATGTTTTCAGATTTAAAATTAAACATTAAATATTATTTAACATAAAGGACTAGTACTGTAATGCAATATTTAAACAAATACTCAAGTAGCAACCATTTTCCCCACACTTAAGAGCAATAGGGATATGAATTACTCACAAATCACAGAATAACATACATTGGAAAATAAATAAAAGGTGTCTGTTAATTATCAGATAATTTAGGGTTAGTTCAGCTGCTGTGTACAGTCACTGGTGTCAAGTTGGCTTCACTGGGATACCCCATGCTCTGCAGAGCACTCCAATACCTTGCACAACGAAGGAAGGAACAACATCAAAAGTAATTCTCTTTAGTTATAAATAATTAATTATCTGCATACAAAGATCCCCGTGCACTTTACAGACTTTGCGCTATCTATGCATCAGACAAGCCTTCGTATTACAACTGTAGAGGGAGAAAATGATGCGGAAAGTATTGAAGATATCTACATATGATTAACCAACTTGCTGACCTTTGTCTTAGTTTCATCTTACTTGTTCACTTAACCCTTGACCAAACACTGGGAGAAGGGGAGACCCAAGCAAGCATAGGACAAGGGAAATTGAAAGAACAACCAGTCTCCACTGGCTAACTTTAACCTGCATATGGAGCAATTTGGGCTAGAACCAATGAGGAGAAACAGGAGCACATCCACCCCAGGTGCTGAAAAGTAGCTCTCCATGTCACACTTAGATTCCTCTAGAACATATGATACTTGAGAAAGTTTGGTCTTCAGAAACGTCCCACTGGAGCCTCTATCGTGATGCTCCTGTTTTCACAGGGCTGTAAGTAACAATGATTCCCGGCTCTAACAGGCCACTCCAAACCCTGGGTTGGAACAAAGGGATCTCTGACATGTCATCCAGATCCGGGTTTTTGGCCGTACTGTTGCTTTTCACCATGTAACAACATACTTTTCTTTATCCATAACATCATTTGTACACATTCAAGCAACTTGAACTGAGGCTGGGCTATGCAATCAGTTTGGGAGCAATGCACAGGTTTTTTGGTAAAAAATAAAAAGCTGTAGAAAATCAAGCAGTGAGATGGTAGTTCAGCATAGGCAATACAGAGCCATTTCCTAGATGAAAGAAAAACATCTTCACAATTAGTAATTGTTTGCTGGGAGTGACTAACCCTGTGTCCTCACCCAGGGCCAATGTGCCAGGATTTGCTCTGAGGCTGCTATAGATCCTATGTCAAGTGAAACTGGTTACCAGTCATGAGTGGTGCAGGAGATACACCAGCCAAGGACTTGTAATCTATGTGGCAAGGTTGGAGATCAAACAGAACACAATCACAAGTGACTTCAGTTGTGCTCTCTGTGGTTTAATCACCATCCAGACTAGAGTGTAAAGTTTTTCTGCCAAGAGAGGCTTTAATATGCTGACACCACACTAAAGACTGGGAAAAAAAACCCCAAACAGCCAGACTATGAGGGTGGCAGAAGTACTGGAGGGCAGGTACTAATGAAAGAAATATCCAAGGGAATACAGAGTTAGAGGTAGGTAAAGAGTAGCTCCAGGGGTTCCCAAGAGAAATCCAGCTACATGACACCTCCAAGAAACACAGGGCAAATAATGGATATTTTAATCCTGAATTCAAAGGACTTCAGCCAGTTACCTATCTTATCTAGCATCACTTCACAGTGAAGCACTGCAGAGCTCCTAGCAGTGCCACTGTATCCCAGCACAGGCTCTGAACTGCCTCCTGTGTAAGTATTACTGTGTAAGTATTTTTATCAACCTGCTTCTATGGCTACAGCCTTGGCAATGCTTGGGTAATCCCTGTTAGAGTGAACCTCTCTGCCTACGTGAGCTGCAGGCGCAGCAGAATGCAACATACTCCAAGCTGTTCTGCCACTCCAGGTTAAGAGTGAGTATACTGTTTTGACACTCTGTGCTGGCAGCCCTGGGTTGGAAAACTAACAGCTCTAATTCCAACTCCTCCTTCTAGCACACAAACCCAGAATGCGGGGTTTGTCACATGCCCATGGGCTGACATTTTAATATGAACTCTTAAGTCAGATGATTAGCTGTTTGTCACTGCTTTTCGCATGTATCATCTTCCTGCCTGCTGTTGTGCCGGTGACGTTATTGTTATTATTGAGCTGAAGGAGAGGGCTGGGAATTCAGTCCCTGATGGTGTGGAAGTAGGAGGAGCGAAGCTTGTTGCTGTGCATCCACGGTTGCATCTCCAAGGCAGGAAGAGTTCAGTAAGGAGATTTGTGATCCTCACGTGGGATTTGTTGGGGGAGGAGAATTCACCGCGGCATGCACTTACAAGCCATGTCTCTGCATCAGACCAGGAAAGAACCTTGAAACTCCTCACTGATTTGTCAGTAGAAATTCAAACTAGACACTGGCTCAGCTGCCTTGCGTATAGCCCTGGAAAGGGAAGCGTCAATTTACAGCACAACAGGAGTTTGAGACCAGAAATTGCCAGAATGTGTTTGTGGCCTGGGTTAAACGGGCTAGAAAATTTCCTCTCTTGTCCTTGAGGGAGAGGCACCTACGTCACTACAGACCTTTAGCAACTGCTATGCTGCAGGCAGTTAAGAAGCAAGGATGCCAGGCACAGGTATTATAGAAAGGTGTGACACCATGAAAACGGAGTTTTCCCCTCATCTAAAACTTGGGATTCCTTCAGTCTAGGCTAGTCACTATGGCACTGCACAGAATAATGCTTTCCTCCTGACTCACATTTCTGAGATCCTCTGACACTCCCTGCAACCACGGGGTAATGTTCACATGCCCAAGGACAGCCAGAAATAGGTTGATGATGCGAACTTCATGCATGTGAACTACTGACAGCTGAGACACACTGGTCTATGCCATTCCCACTGTGAGCTGCTCTATCTTTAAGAGACTTGGACCTGCTCAGGCAGGGGGGTTGGACTAGATGATCTTTAGAGGTCCCTTCCAACTCCTGACATTCTGCGATTCTGTGATTCTGTAGGAGTTGACCACTGAGCTGTGCCATACTGTGCCATAGTGAGCAGTAAGAGCTTAGACACTAAAGCACCTGCCAGAGTTCTTGGGAGTACCCAAAAGTAGATGTTGTGATTCAGGTGAGAAAAATCCCCCCACAGCATGCCTGCTTTTCTCCACTGGCTGCAGCAGCAGTTTAAAGCAACAGGTTCACTTATACATACCTACAGTATAAGTGTAGGTGAGATTTTGGTTCCATTTACATTCCTTTGCCAGGCAAGAATATTTGTGAGGTACCACCATCTGAGTATATCTGCAACTAAGTAAGTGCATTTTCTCCATATCTCTTGTACATATGTGCAAGGTGAGAGATCAGAATGCACCAGGGATGGAGAGAGAGCATTACCAAAAAACCACAGAGTTCAAGAGGCAGTGTGCTATTAAGTGCAAAGGGGGGTGGTGGCCATTATATGAAAGAGTTATCTGTGAGGCAGAGGGCACAAGCTAACAGCCTGGATCTGCTGTGGGGATTTGTAATAGCCCCTTCCTACCTCTGGTGTCAGCCTGAGTCCCACTCTGCAGGCAACTCAAGTGTGCGCATTCAGTATATAGGGATAAAACCACTAGTACAAGAAACTAGAGTGTCTTGGGGCAGCGTAAAGGATATTTATGAGTACTTCTAGAAAAAGACCAGGGCTTTATGCTCCCCTGATCCTTTTGTTGTCATTAAGGAGCATCCAGCTTGCTCTTCATTTTCTTCAGGATCCAAGCTGACTCTTTGCTACAGTCTGGGTTTTTTTCCATTCCAACCAAACTGTAGAAGAGGAATGCCATTAAAGTAACATCAGTGTCTTTTCCTACCCTTGTTCATTCTGAGTCAACACGCTGACACAGGTTTGTATGAGACACAGGAAACCTGGGTCCTCTCACCTCTGCCACTGATGCGGCCTCAGTAGAGTAACCTTATGCATCCACAGCAGTGTGCTGCCCCACTCAACCCTTGCTAGCACAACTAGCAACAAATAAAAGATCATAATTGGAAATTTCTGTTTGTTTGGATGAGGCATGCAAAGGAGTAATTATTTTATACATTCCCATTCACTGTCCCCAGCAACCGATTTTTGTGCCGATCCAAGCATGCTGAGCCATTAATACCTTCTGTTTTGCAGGTCTGTAAATAATTGTGAGCCAAAATACTTCTAGAAAAAAAACCAAAACAACAACAAAAAAAAACACAACCAAAGATATTCCAAGTATGTGTCAGCTGAGTAACCGGGCTAAAATTGGCCGGCTATTTTGGCTTGTTTGCAGACAGTTCCCTGTAACTGTCTGGTGTTTGTAACGTGCATCTGGCCTGGCACATTACATGACACACTTTCTGCGCCGTGTTGTTTAACTGGGATGTTATAAACAGGGGAAATAACCCAGATCCAGCTGCGACCGGGACATGAAAAGAAGCATTTATTATTTATTTATCGGTTGTTTCGCTTTTAGGTGAGGCGCGATACCGCGGGTTTTGACAAGTGGAGGCGGTGATACTGAAGCTTCATGCGGGGACCACCGAACCCCGGTGCCCCGCAGACAACCACGGGCGGCCCGGAGCGCCGCGCCGGTGGGAA
>VXBZ01010816.1:46090-125715 GCA_013399135.1 Heliornis fulica
ATCCCTGCCGTGACGACGTGATGTACCCGTTCCCCCGCCTGTCCGCCCGCCCGCGTGTGCGCGCGTGCGCGCGCGCCTCCCCGTGACGTCACGGCTGCCAATTCGCCGTCAGAGAGCTCGTGCGCTCCCGCGACGCGGCTCGGGGGTGAGGGTCTCTGCGCTGTTCTTACGAGGAGCGCCCGGGGGTTCGTCGAGTGACCGGCCGTAGCGGGGAGAGCCGCGGCGCGGGAGGGGACAGCCCCGGCAGCATGAAGTTCCAGTACAAGGAAGACCACCCGTTCGAGTACCGGAAAAAAGAAGGGGAGAAAATCAGGAAGAAATACCCCGACAGAGTCCCTGTGAGTGTGGGGTGTGAGGGCAGCCGCGGCGGTGGTCGCCGCGGGCCTCCGCGCCCTCCCGCCTTTGTTTCCCTTGTCGCCTGCCGTCTGCTTCTTCTGTTCGTTTTTTACTGTGTCGTGTTGTGCCGAGGCAGAAGGAATAGGGTTAGTGAAGGTGACTGCGATCCTGGCGATCCGATTCTGACTGCGGGCTGTTTTTGTCCTTGGCGGCCGGGGGTGGGTACGGGGTGGGTGTAATACCCCCTTCTCCTCTGGGATCCGCAGTCACTCGACAGGCAGAATGCCACTCATCTGCCTGAGCGGCAGGGGGGAGGGAGGATCTCACCATTAGCTGTGTAAAAAATGGAGGAGAACAATGCGTGGGTTACCCCTGTGCTCTCCATAGGAAACAAGGTCTGTGTCATCTGATACCGTCCCTTTATTTTTACAGTTTGGGGTTTGGGGTTTTTAGCCCTGCCTTCTCGATAGAGCCCTGTTTTGTTCTTTTCTGCTGCGTGAGAGAAACATGAGCCTTCCCAGTCTTCCTGATCTCCTCTGTAATCGTCCTGTGGTAAAAAACGTCACTTGGAAAACAAGGTCATCTTCTAGCTAAACTTTGCTTCCCCAACTCTAGGTCCCTTTGGAGTACCTGTGGAAAAACTTCTACCTTTATAATTACTAACAATAATGGGGGAAGAAATTACAAATTAATTGTGATTTTATTATTATTATTATTTTTAATAAACGCTTTGCAAATGTTAGTTTTCTTTCCATCTCCACTGGAAAGGTCTGTCCTAGATTTACAGCACAGGTGTACTGCAGGCAAAATTCCTTACACTCCCCAGTAAACCTATGGATGAGGGGGAACACATGCTTTCTCTGCAGTCTAACACCATTTTTTTTTTATCTTGGTAGTGGCCCTCAGATGGACTTGTAGAAGTTTTTGGAAGTCCATGTTCAGGTGCATTTGTCCTAGCTGTGTTTGGGACCCCTGACATAGCAGAGCAGGTTGAGGACGCAGCGAGTCGTCGGTGAAGTGTGTGTGCGGTTCTGTGGTTTGTGACGAGGACCGCAGAGTAGGTCAGGGCTAAGACAAGCTGTAAACTGCGTATTAACACAGTGGATTGTACAGCAGGTAACGATAGATGTGTCTGGAAGAACATGTGGGGAGCCCTGGACTAGAACCAGTGTAGTAAGAGGTAAAAGAAGTCAAGAGGAGGGCATGGGAACATCTTTATGGAGAAAGCCAGGACCAGAATAACAAGGTGTGCTGTAGTTAGGGAGATATGAAAACGACGTGTGGTGAGGCCCAAATATTGTTAGGGTAGCCTGTTGTCAGAGCTGCGTACAGAGCAAATGAATGCAACAGACGACTGTTCACATCACTTCTGTCTCTGCTCTTCCTGACAGCAGGATCCTTGAAGATGATGTCCATTTGGTTGCCTACACTGCAGTGCCCTGATACCTCTCACCATTTTGCTGAGATTATACTGTTGGCACAGACCTACGTTACCCAGTCACTACCCAGCAACAACAAATACAGATAATCCGTATCTGCCCTTTGGATTTTCTTTGTATGTTGTTTTGTGTGTGAGAAGGGTTTAGTGCTTCAGAAGAGATGCCCATGTTATCAAGCAAGCTGACTAAAGTTGATAGATGAGCAGACCACCTCCATTCCTTCCCTGCCTCTTTGCATCTCTCTTAGGCTCAGTGATGATCTGATTTAAATCTTTTCCAGTGGTTTAGAAGTCCCAACACTCTTGTCTCTTCCTCATAGGTATGACTTCTATTATCTAATCACCAGGCTACAAGCGACCCTTTTGAGTCATCAGTGCACCTAGCAGTTCTGCTTGTCAGAAGTTTTGATAATTGGGGGCAAGAACTAAAGGTTTCTGTCCGCTGCAATTGTGTTAGCTATCGCCTTGTTGGATGTGCAGGTAAAAATGCGCAAAATGCTGTTGCTGTTCAGCCTGCACATGCTCAGTGAGGTCGGGGAACATTCATTGCTTCCTTCATAGCATTTACTGACTGCATCTTGTATGGAAATCCATGTCTGAAGGAGCCTGAATGCCTTGTACTCATTGATGTGCTTGAAGTTCTTCAAGTTGCAGAGACAGTCATGTTTCAATTTTTAAATCAAACTTAAGAATTTTCAGGGGGTTTGGCTGGGTTGGCAGCATCAAAATGGAGCACTGGGAAGAGATGCCCAAGCTAACAGCTCTGCGGTGTTACATGCTTTGCAAATGTTCACTTGGATCTAGAAGGAGTCAAGTTAGCACGGCACTTTTTCCAGTCTAAGCACCCCAAAGCTCATCTTCACTATTTTCTCTGGCATAGTGTCTAACTGATGTGACATCATCCTTCTGCCTCCAAAGAAGGCTTAGTCCAAAGCAGTTCAGGCTTTTCTGTTATGCAACAGATACAGTTGCTGATCTGGGTTGCTAAAGAGCTTCTGGAGTGTGGACCTCTTAGAAATTAGTCCCACAGTGTCTCAGGTGGATTATTTACAATTATTTGGTCTAAGGAAATTTAAAAGTTGAGGAGGTTCAGAAAATCCAGCTTCTTGTTTAGATAGTCAAAGTGGCTTTTGTAGAACAGCAAGCCACATGGATTAATTCATGTAATATATCTCCTACCTATTCAAATACATGTATCACAAAAAAAACCAAAAAAACCAAAACCCCACCAGAGAATTGTGGGCACAAACCCAGTAGTTCCAAAAGATTTCATGGAAGGAGATGAGGTCACTTTGGAATACTTCTTGCTTCTGTGGTAACTATTATGCCTAGCTCTGGTAACAAAAATTTCCATGTAGCAGGAGATCTCTTGGTCTGTTTGACCTTAAAGCTGCTTGGCTTCATGTTTTTCTATGTCATGATGACATTAGACTGTAACAAGGAGTAATATCATGTGTCAAAGGACTCTGTGGATCCAGTTTCCCTGATGGTAGCCTCTTTTTTTTTATTATTAGATACTTATAAGAATAAGGAAATGTCTGTGACCACAGGAAATAGGGAAAATAACCTTCAAGGGTATGAATTTCAGAGCAGAAGATAACTATGGAAGAGGTGGGATTACAAGAGCCCAAGCCATTCCCCAGTGAGCTGCAGTTTCTCTTTAACACCTTGTTCATTTGGTATTGGCGAATATAGAAATTAGGATGTGGGACTACTGGGATTAGGGCTGACTTTTTTGCAGGCAGTTTGGAACTGTAACCTGGAAATAGTTCAAGTTACTTGTGATACTTCTAGTATTCATGTATTAGCCTCCTGACAGCACCTTCATACAAAATTAACCTGCACTGGGACCATCAAGGTGACCTGATTTTTTTTTTTTCCCAGCCATTACAGTTTATGTCTGTTCTGGTATCCATTTTTTATTTGCTGTGCTTACTGCTGCAGTCCTGGGCTCCCAGCAGAGCTATTGCCACTGATTTGAAGTCTCCTCTGCACCTATTTAGTGTTGTGCATTTCTGTAGATTAAATTAATTTCTCAAAGCCTGGTAGCACCATCTTTCCCAAAGGGTAATATGCTTTTCCACTGATATTTTTCGGTCCATTGCATTTCATAATACTCATGGGTTGTTTTTTGCTTTCTCTCACCCTCTCTCTCTCTCCAGGTAATTGTGGAAAAAGCACCAAAAGCCAGAGTACCCGACCTAGACAAAAGGAAGTATCTTGTGCCTTCTGACCTCACAGGTAACAAAGCCTATCTCATTTTCTTGTTGATTTTCAGTGAGAAAGTTCAGAATTCCTTTCTACTCTGTGATCAGCACCAGGAAGATATTGAGGCAGGCTCAACATCTTATCATTACCCCAGTTTACCTGGCTGTGCTTGCTGTATTTATGTACCTTGCATCCTGTGTAACAACATGCAGAATTCTCTGAGAGCTTCTGAGGTATCCCACTAACATGCATGGTCACAGCTGACTTCTAGCCATGATGAAAATAATTGAACTGTGATTCACAGGCAGTAGCGTAACCATCAGTCAATGATGACCTAGCTGTGGAGTTGCCAAAGGCTGTATCCTTGTTTCAGGAAGAGACAAGTTCTTGAAATAGCCCCATTATTTTCCACCCCTGTGGTTGGAGCCATGGCTATGAAGTTCCTTTACTGAACACTCATGGCCATTTTTATATGATTATATTTGTTTTCATTTGAGAACATGAATGAGTTAATGAAACAGCATTTCTTGCAGTATATAATGAATTGCAAAATACTTCCTTGTGGAACATAGCTCAAGCAAATAGTAAGGAATGTGTTTTCAGAAATGTGTTTTCAGGAATGATATGACCATTTACACCAAGACTGAGTTCTCTAAGATGTCTTTGATTTTTAGGGTCCAAAGTTGAAGCTAGTTAGAAGTCTTCCCACCAACCATCATGTTATGGCTTTTCATACCATAGTAGATGGAGTGTGAATTTAGAGGGTACATGGCCTGAGGCATGTTGCATACTTTTTTACATATAGCTTGTGTCATCCACCACCAGAGGAAAACAACCAGGGTTAGGGTAAAAAAAAAAATATTTTTTTTTCTTCATCTGAGGTGTACTCCTCTGTTCCTTTTCAGTTGGCCAATTCTACTTCTTAATCCGAAAGCGGATCCACCTGAGGCCAGAAGATGCCCTCTTCTTCTTTGTTAATAATACCATCCCTCCTACCAGTGCTACCATGGGCCAGCTGTATGAGGTAAGCCTGGCCTTATTGCTTCTGTTGTTGGAGTGTCCAGAAGAATGCATTTCCTCACTGAAGAAAAGCTGAGCAATACTCAGCTGGCAGTGGGTGCAGCTTGGTCACAGATGCATGAACACGGATTCCCTTGGCCTGGTCTGTATCCCATCATCTGTTTAGGGAAGTTGTATCCTACAGTTATAAAAAGGAGCCTGGGAGCCTTATTTTTTCAGCTGATAGTTTGCTAGTTGAAAAGGTGGTCTTGTCAGGTGTTGAATGGTTGCCCCAGCAGGGAGGTGTTGCTCCTACTACTTTAACAAAGAATTGAAATATGCCACTTTGTATTTCAGAGAAAAGATTGTATCTGGGGTGGGGGAATGGAATATATACTTTCTTAATTATTCAAAAGAGATTTCCTCTTAGCCAGTAAAAGGACACAGCATCACTGAGCAACCATCTATAAATATGTTATCAAGGAACACTTACTCTTTGTTCAGAACTACTTTTTCATCTTTATTGTATATGTGAGGACCCTGTAGGACACTCTGAACACTGCTAGCCAGCATTTCTGCTGAGCAGAGTTATTTGATTGACCTCAAAGGCTATATTCTGAGCCCATCAGAGTAGTGTTTCTCAATTATATAGCCATTATATCATGGCTGGTTTGCAGCCCGATTGATTTCTCCTTCTGCTGTGTTAGTGTGTTTTAATATGAGAGCCCCAGTATGATGCTGCAAGCCTTGTTTAATCTGGCACTTCTTGACAGTAACAGGAGAATTTGTATGTGGACTGATGAAGATAACATTAACTCACACAGGGAGTTTCCCAAATCTGAACATGTAAGAGGGAGGTATGTCTCCCTGTCCAGAGCTCTGAGCAGGACTCTGTTTCTGGAGCTCTGCAGACTTTCTGTGTCCCTGTATGCACTTAACATCTCATCTTTACTGCCCACATGTAAAACAGGACTAGAAATACAGCTGCTTGTCAGAATGTTTGGAAAAACAACCAATGTAACTACATTTACCAAATACTGAATTATCTAGAGGTGATATTTTACTTGTTAAAGCCCTTCAAGACTCTCCTGTTGTTCTGAAGGCCACACCAGTTCTCAGATTCTGCTGCACAGCCTGCAACAGTCAGAGCTGCCTCTGTTGCAGTGTTTGCAGCTCACTCTGGATGTGGCTCACCATATCCATAAATGTGAATCCATGAATGCCTGAATTTAGAAGTAGAGATGTGGCCAGAGAGAGGCAGTTGTGCTGCACTCTGTGGTATGGGGAAGTGAAGTCGTTGATGTAAAGGGAAGAAACAGTGAAAGAGAAGTTAGGTGTCCCTTGTTATAATGATCTCTTTTGGGTTTTTTTCACAAGTAGTGAGCTGCAGGGCTTTGGTTTGTTACCTTCTTCCTTTCTCCCCATGCAGGATAACCACGAGGAGGACTATTTTCTCTATGTGGCCTACAGCGATGAGAGTGTCTATGGCAAGTGAGCACCAGCCCCTCAGGCATGCAGGCGAGATGGACTGATGGAATGGATTTTTTTTTTGGGGGGGGAGAGATGTTGGAGAGGAGGAAGGAGGATGCCTGAGAAGAGGGGAAGAGAACTGGAAGTGAACCACATGCACAATGCCATCACCTTCCATGCATTAATTATCATTATTTTTTAAACTGAGGGGAGGGAGGGTAGGGGGAGAGTGTATGAAAGGATGAACTGAAAGGCTAAGGAGGGGTTCTGTGCTGCGGGTTGGGGAGACTTCACTGTTCATAGTTCTTCTCTTGCTACAGCTGGAAGTAGTTAGTCAGTACTGGAGGCTGCTAGACAAGCCAGTGTGGTGAAGCTCCAGGAGAGTGACCAGGCAGGATGGTCATTTCTGTGTAACCCTTTCAGTGGATGAATCAGGCATGTTATATATTGTATACTGACCTTGTCACGCCTTGCCCGTACGGCGGGTTGCACTCCTGTGAGCATTCCGTGAGCTGTGAATGACTTGACTCTGCCCGCACAAGGCTGTCCAGTGCCGACAGTCCTCACTCCAACTGCTACCTGTGAAGTGTTCCAAGAGTATTTATTGTGTTTCCCACCACTCCAGCAGTATTAGAAGGGTTAACTCTGAGGACTGGGAACTCCTCAGCTGTGAGACATGAAGGTTGGGGAAAAGAAGGAAGGGTTTTGATTATTATTTTTTTTTGTTTCTTTGTTTTAATTGCAAGGGCTGGACAGAAAAAATTAGAGATGACCCTTTTGTTCTTCTCAGTGAAGTCAACTGATAAATGTGTAAGCACAGGGCTATAAAGGACCTCAAGAGAACAACTATCCCACTAACCCAGCTCTGAGGCAGGACTGAGTATACTAAACATGTCTGCTGTGGCGCCCATCAAACGTGTTCTTGGGGAGCTTCACTGAGGCAGATCCTGGAGGTGCTGAGATTGTCTCTTCAGTTCCTAGTTAGCCTACAAGCGAGAGGGCTTTTCTTCCTACCTAACTTTAGTCTCCCTTGCTGTGCATTAAGGCAACTAACTAATGGTCTTGTGATTGATGAACACAGAAAATCAGTGTTGTCCCTGTGCCAGTCCTTTGCAGATTTGAAGATGGCAGAAGTCCTGTGGGTTTAGCCTTCCCTTCTATGTCTCATCCCTGTACAGCCCTTGCACCACATGCACAAGCGAAAGAAATCAGCTGCTCCCACGTGTGTTTTGCTGGCTTTTTGTGATTGGGCAACGGTACCACTCTCTGCCACAAGAGAGGTGCTTTTAGACTTGAAGGGGAATAGATTCTCTGTAGATTTTTTTTTTAATTATTTTAAGTCAGTGTTGTTCTTAGAACAGTTCCAGACAGATGCTGTCCTGTGCAAGCCTTATGCTGTCATGCCAAAGCAGATTCTTCCCAGTGGCACAAACAGCAGATTTTCCCATAACTGCCAAAACTCTGATGAAAGGGTGGAGTTTAGGGAGTGAGCTGAATTTTCAGGAGTGAGTGAGCAGAATTTTCAGGTAAATTCTAGGGTTTTATCTAAAAATCAGAGAACTGGACCTGAATTACTGTAAACATTCCTACAGTTAAAAGAGAGGGACCAAGAGGGAGGAAAAGACAAGGAGGATGAAGAAAACAGGCAGATTACAGAACAAGTTGAATGTGTTTGCTCTGTTTACGTGAAGTTAGATCCCAGTTCTCTCTGTTCCTCAGGAATGAGAAGTCATTGTGGAAGACAGGAAATTAGTTTCACCCTTCTCTGTTGTTCCACAGAGGTACAGGAGGCAGAGAGCATGTTGGGACTGTGAAGTGAGAGTCACTGGCAGAACGGTGTGAAGGTCAGGGAAGGCAGTGTGGTGGAGCAGGAGGGTTACTGCCCATGTAGTGTGGGAAGTAACAGAAGAATGGCAATGGGAGACAAGGGAAGGACCACAAAGGATGTAGATGGAATAGTCTTAACAGGCAGAAATAAAATAGAAGAACAAAGGATGAAATGAATGGGTTAGTGTCCCTAGTTTTACATCATGAACTTCAGGTTTGCTGTTCCATCATGTGTTCATCTGAAATAAACACATTTGGATGAGCTGTACCTCCTGCCAACTCAGATAACTTCAGTTTCTGCCTGCAGTGCTCAGTCGTCCCTTTTTGGCCCACTTTCCTCCAATTACCAGGATATTTTTCACATCCTTTGGGTGCAAATCTGCGTTAGGCTCTTGTCTGCTTCAGTACATTCAGAGCTTCCTCAAACAACAGACCCAGGAGGATTTCTAGGGTAAAGGAGAAGATGTGGGCAGATGGTGTGCATCTCTCTGCCGCTGTCCCGTTTGCTCACGTGCATGCTGCTAAGCACGTTGTGGTGTGGTGTCTCGAATGCACTTGTGCTTCAGCATGCTCAGGGAAGAAAGAGTTGGCATCTGAGGTGCTTGGTTTTGTATTCAGAGCTCCCCTCCCACTGCTGGGTTTATAAGTGACACGTGTGGGACTAATCTTAGCCGTTCGTTACATGTAGAGTTCACAGATTTAGTTATTTTACAGGTCTTTTAACTGGATTGTGGCATTTACTTCTGTTTTTGCACTAGTCTGGTATTGTATGAGGCAATGATAATTCTTTTTTGTGTTGGTTAGCTGCAGGTTCTTGTAAAATAAAGTTCATACTTCTTGAGCTAAAGCAACCGATCAATAAAGATGCATTTGAAAATCACAGGCTTGGGCCAAACTGGGTGCCTGTAGCATTTCTCCCCAGATATGTGCTTGTTAATAAAGGGGCAGCTTTGTCAGAACTTCTTGCTGCTACTTTTTCCTAGAACCCCAGGTTTCCTCTGTCACGTGTACCAGGTGACATCTCCATTTTCGTTATGTAGTCGCACACAGCCATGGCTCTGGCTGTACTGACAATGTGGACTTTAATTGAACCTGGGTCACATGAGGTGGTCTTAAACAGGGTAGTGGATGCACTGAGGCATTCTCTGCCATTTGAAGTCCCTGAACAGTCCTAGCCAGCCAATGGATCCCTGAGGGTACCACTAGCCCTGACTGTCCCTGGAGGTTCCCACTGGTCACCAGACCCCAGCTCAGCCCCCACAGAGACATCAGCCTCTGCCCCAACAATGCTGCAGCAGGGATAGTCTCCAGCTCCCCGCAGACCCTTGCTGCCTGGACACAGACACAGCCCTGCCAAGTCTGACCCTGGGTCTGACCTGGACTGCAGATGGGATTCCTGTCTTGACCTGCCTCATCACCATGATGAGCCTCATGCTCAGGGCTCATGTGTGTGCCTGGCCACCATCCCTCAGCATGACCCAATCCCAGCATCAGGTAGTGTAGGATGGGTCCAGTGGTGCCCTGACAGCTGTGTCCCTCAGGGATCCACCAGCCCTCATGACAGTGGGACTCCCAGATGCAGGCAGAGGGTTTGAGGAAGGCTCCAGGGAGCCACTTCTGTGCCTCGGGGCCATCTAAAGATAGGAAAAACAGAGATCAGGAAATCTAGGACTCAGTGAAAAAAGTAAGCCTGCAGTGGTGTCAAGATCTAGGCTGCCTTTCCTTGGAGATATTTGTGTGCTGAGAGAGAAGGAACTCTGCTGGGGCCTGACAAGACCAGTAGGCACCATTTGCTCAGCACTGTAATTCGGTGTCGGGTACCAGTGGCCCACTAGCAGGAAAGGGATGTATGCTTTCATCTGGGGAAATGGTGTGATGTGCTGCGGGTTTGTTGGGTGCCGCTGTCCAGAGCAGCAGAAACTGTCCATGCTGATGACATGGTGGAACGATGGTCAGCTCAATGATCAAGAATGTTGATTGGAGTGCTGAAGACAAGAATTAGAACACCAAAACACACAGGAATAAACCTTGCCAGACCTAACAGATTTTCTTGTCCCTACTGAAACCACATCATGAGCCTTTGTTGCTTGTGCTGAGGGTGAAGCAGTAATTCATCCTGCACCACCAAGATTAAAACAAGGTCCCCCTGTATGGCAGAGGGGTGCTGTGACTCCAGACAGATGGACAGAGATCAGCTGAAAGCTTACACTATCATCTGAAATAATTTGAATTTCAACTTGAACTATAGTGCATGTTTTGCTGTCTAGGTTGTGGTACTGTCTGCCATCTCGAGTAGAGGAGCATATGGAGCTGTATCGGAATAAGCAGGCCTCTCCCGCTCCCCTTCTCACCCTTTCCCAGGCAACTGGCACACCCATGATGTTTGTATGCTTTGTACCTGTCATGCTGCTTTGCATCCTCATGTCAGTGCCACTGCTGAGAGGAACAGCAGGCGGGCGGACTTGCTGAATGTGGTTTGCCTGGTCTGTATGTGAAATCTTAGCCTGTGCTCTAAGGCTGTCACCTTTATTCTGTGAGTTGTGGAAGTGGGACTGGAGCAAGGCCTGTGGGAGAACTAGGGGCTCAGCTGGTTCAGAGAGGGTAAGTAATTGTCTGCCTCAGTCACTGTCACTGCACTTACGATCCTCTCTTATCCTGATGCTTTGGAAGAAAATGTTCTGGAGCAGAGACTACCTAAGGAAAAAGATGGCCTGGAGCATTAAGGTCTCTGGGCTAACATAACAGGTCCCACATTATGCTAAAAACTTCCATAAAAAAATCTCATGTCCAAGATGAAAGAAACACTGATTTAAACAAAAATGAGACTACTGGAGGGAGAATCTCCAGCTCATTCATATCACTCTATTTCAGATAAACGCTCCCCCAGGATGAGACACAGAGTATGACTGGAGAGCTCATTGCTGGCAGGGCACCCACAGGACAGACCCAGGCAGAGCACCGCTGACCACAAACAGCAGCTCCCCCAACATGTGCTGCCAGTCCTTAGTAGGATGCTGCAAGTTCCACTGTATTTGTGTTCTGGAAGCTTCCATGACTCCCAATGCACAGCTCATACCTGGAATTGCACAGGTTTCAGGAGTTAGTTAACAATCTCCTGAAAAAAACTGTATCTTGCAGCACCTTTTGTAGACTAAAGATCTGATTCTCCATGAGTTTGCCCTGTAAACAGTATCATTTGGATGTTGTATTTTTCTTTGGGAATTAAAACTTTGTTAATAAGTTATATAAATAGCGATACATGGAAGGAGCAAGAGAATTTAAAGATCCTCATTTTCAAGTGAGGGCATTGCTAGAACAGTATTAAGGTTGAATCTACTGGATTATTAGCTGAAGGAAAAACTGATCTGATTCAGACTCACAGAACATTAGGAGTAGGAAGAGACCTCAGAAGATCATCCAGTCCAATCACCCCTGCCAGAGCAGGATCACCTAGATTAGATCACACAGGAATGCATCCAGACTGGTCTTCAATGTCTCCAGAGAAGTAGACTTCACAACCTCTCTGGGCAGCCTGTTCCAGGGCTCTGTCACCCTCACAGTGAAAAAGTTTTTCCTTACATTCACATAAAACTTCTATGCTCTAGCTTGGACCCCTTGCCCCTTGTCCTATCACTGGCCATCACTGAGAAGAGCCTGGCTCCATCCTCCTGACACTCACCCTTTATACATTTATAAACGTTAATGAGGTCACCCCTCAGTCTCCTCCAAGCTAAAGAGACCCATCTCCCTCAGCCTTTCCTCATAAGGAAGGTGTTCCACTCCCTTAATCATCTTGGTGGCCCTATGCTGGACTCTTTCAAGGAGTGCTATGTCCTTCCTGAACTGAGGGGCCCAGAACTGGACACAATACTCCAGGTGTGGTCTCACCAGGGCAGAGTAGAAGGGGAGAAGGACCTCTCTTGACCTACTAGCAACCCCCCTTCTAATACACCCCACTATGCCATTGGCCTTCCTGATCATGGGGGCACATTGCTGGCTCATGGTCATCCTGCTATCTACCAGGACCCCCAGGTCCCTCTCACCTGCCCTGCTCACCAACAGGCCAGTCCCCAACCTATACTGGTCCCTGGGGTTGTTCCTCCCCAGATGCAATACCCTGCACTTGCCCTTGTTCAACCTCATTCAATTTCTCCCTGCCCAGCTCTCCAAACCTGTCTAAATCCTGTTGAATGGCAGCACAACCTTCTGGTGTGTCAGCCACCCCTTCCAGCTTTGTGTCATCAGCAAACTTGCTGACTGTGCACTCTATTCCCTCATCCAGGTCATCAACGAATACACTGAACAGTACTGGTCCCAGTACTGACCCCTGAGGGACTCCACTAGTTACAGGCCTCCAGCCAGACTCTGTCCCCTTGACCACAACTCTCTGGCTTCTTCCCTTCAACCAGCTCACTCCACCTCACTACTCTGCCCTCCAGGCCACTCTTCCTCAGTTTGTGCACCAGGATGCTGTGGGAGACAGATGAAAAACAGTGCAGAAAGAATAGAAAAAGCAAGATGAATGCATGCCCATTCTGGCTTCACACGCCAGGAGTACAGCCACTCGGGCAGGTAGAGTGCTTATGGGCAGTCGAGAAAGAAGCGCAGCAAGATATATACTGTCTTTGACTAAGCCCTTAGGATAACAGACAGACAGACATTGTGTACTTACATGTATTCTGGGCAACTGGAGCCAACAGCTGTCTGGCAAAAATGGTCAGTGAGAAGTGGAAAGCAATAGGGAGAGACGGGATGGGCACAGTGCACAGGGTAACATGGGCTTCAGGTGGTTACAGAAAAGTTTTCCAGGGTGAAAATAGGAGTGAAAAGGGAACCTGGAGTGCTCAGAAGAGGCACTGCAGTCTCCAGCCACTAAATGGCCTCTTTTCCTTGGAGTACAAAGGGTGCCAAGAAATTGCCAGGTCACGGGAAGCCTTGGAGGAAAGGAGTCCATTACCTACAGCCGTATCTCAGAAGTGAAGAAACAGTCGTCCCTCTTCCTCTACCCTTTGTAACAGCAAGTGAAAATTAGTCTGGAAAAACAGGACCTGTTTGACTAGGATTGGATTGGGTTGGGAGAACAGGAGGAAGGCAAAACTGCGTATCTTCAGTTTGTGGAGTGCAGAAGAAGGTGGAGCAAGATGTGGGAGGAGAGCAAGGACAGACTGGAGAAAGGGCTGCAGGATGTGAGTGAGCCTGGCAGAACTGCGCAGGAAGCCCAGCATTGGGATAACACAGTGGCTCCAGGGCAGGAGTGAAAAGACACAGACAGCTTAAACCTATGCCAAAGGTCTTGCAGAAAAACCTCCTCCTAGATCAGGTGGTCGGTGGCTCCATCAGGTACCTGTGCACTGAGACTGCTGTTGCTGGCAGGAGAACTGCAGCTGCAGGCAGGGTCGTTTGCAGAGCTGAGTATCTGGTCATGTACCGACCCCTCTAATCGTTTTATGCTTAGACATTACAGCAGCCACCGAGCTCCCTGTGACCATGGTGCTACTTCAGTGCTATCAATTAACCTCTTTGATAGTCAGTGGATGAAGGGAGGGGAAAGACTAAATGCTTTTGCCTGAGATCACACAGGAAATATATGGCAGGGCAAAGGAGGGAACAGTTATGGCAGGGATGGTCCTTCTTCTTCTTAAGAGTTATGCTGAGCCTACAAGCAAAGAGAAAATATAGTTAAAGGAGTGGTATCATCACATAGGAATGCAGATAGGTATGCAGATGGGAAGGGCAAAAGAGTCAAATATGTAGAACAACTAGAAAACAATGGGCAAAACAATCCTTTCAGAATGAGAGCCAAGAAAGGGAAAGCACTACGTGAGTTTATATATAAAAACCATGGAGAAGATGTTAATGCAGAAATAGGTATTTTTCCATTCCAGTGTGGTTGTTCAGATGTAACATTAGAGTATTTCAAGTCTCACCCACAGTTCATTTTCTCCAAGGGGTATACAACAGAAAATGAGCAGTGACAGGTCTGATCATATTTCATTAGTTTGTTCACACTTATGTAACAAGTTCCATCTGACAATCTCAGTCCTTTCAAAAACACTGATCTGTTCAGCCTCACAGTGGCCCAGTGGGGTAGCTCTTGTTGTCTCCAGCCTGCTGCTGGGGAAACTGAGGCACACAGATGTGAACTGGCTTGCCTCAAGGCTACACAATTGATTAGAAGCAGAGTTAGCAAAAGACCCTTGTTCCCCCCAAGCACCTCTAATAACAAGGTTATACTCTCTGCACAGTAAAATTTGAAATGTGCATTCTGTATGTTCATATTTCATTAATGAAAGAAACCCCTCATCATCTTTGGGAACACAGCATTGTAGTCATCATTTTGGTGTTCTGCCATTTGCACACTGGAAAAGCTCTCATTTCTTTGCCAGATCCAGCAGCAAGAAGGTAGCTCTTACTCTTGACATACTGCCAAAGAAACACTGCTGAATTGTCTCTGCGCAACAGCTCTCTTCAAAGCTCATTGATACATTTATCAGTGCCTTCTTTCTCTGGGACAACAATAAAATCCACAGTGCAAGCCTCAGGAAAAAAAATGTGTATTTTCTTCTTTTTATTTGCATTTTGTTGGGTTTTCTGGCAGCTTATGTTTCATGAAAATTGCAGAAGGATGCAAATGATTTGGAAGCCTAAATGTCATTTTGAAAGAATTCAGACATTGAACTCTAGATGTTCAGGGCTGGAGTCCCACTCACTCTTGAAAAGCTGAAAGAAATGCAATGCTATAGTCACGGGTTTTCAGTAATGTTTCATTTTGAAGTATTTTTAAAGCCATAGTCACATGACAAAGCAGAAAGAAATCTTGGTGGTTTTGAAATTATACAGCTATTTGCAGCTGTGGTTGTCTAAATAAAAATCTGATGTAAGACACTTGGAAATATCCTTTTGGGGTAGCACTTCCTAGTTGTTTAAAAAAAAAAGAAAAGGAGCAAGCATTTAAAAATATCTACATTTACTGTGGATGGATGTCATGGAGATGAGTGTTAGTTTCATTGCCAAAAATATGTCACACACTGTCTTGGCCTCAGAAGATGAAAAAGCACTTAATCCAGGGATAGAGACTGGCTGCACTACAGATACCTAATAAAATGGAGAAGCAACATTAAGTTAACATCCCTGCAGTCACTGGGGTAGTTCTGCTTCTTATGAAAGGTTTCAGTTATTGTGCCTCAAGGATGTCCTGTAAGAAAACTGCATTTCTCCAACTCAACCACAGGGGAAAATACGTTGTGGTAAAACTGACCATTCCAGAAGATGGAATCAAGTGCATGTTTAAACCAACTTCTGAGCTCTGGAAAAACTGCAAAGCTGCTAAGGCAGATTTATATTGTAGCATATTCTCATAGTCCATCACATTCTTATGCTGCAATAACCTCATAATTTTCCAGAAAGCCAAAAACACATCCAGGCAGTACATGCCAGGAACATGAGCTGCAATTTGCTGTAGCACACTGAGACATTGTGAGGTCATGTTGAGCTTCTCACCCATCAACACACCCCCTGCAACCAAAACTTGGGGTTCCTGGGATTAGGGCGTATAGGAGAATAGCCTTATCCTTCCTGCTAGGTAACCATGATGGTAACTAATAAAGTCCTTCTGAGCAAGAAGCAACTGTGAGTCTCTAAAGGGTAGCAAAGACAATCAAAGGAGACATAAAGGATTTACTCTGGAATATGCTTGAGCCTACTTTCACTGGTCCTACTGAAGAGCTTCAGTTTGGTTCCTATGAGAGCAGACTCTGCATCTGAATGCAGAGACAGGACTCTGCCCTAGGCTACAGTACACGGCACTGAGATTGGTTGTGTTCCACAGAAGCAGCTGACAGTAACAACTTGCCTTCTACGTAAGCCCCAGCTTAAAATCCTTCTTGCACACAAGAACAAATAATTTCATAAATATCAGGTTTCCTTTATGTTAACAACTTCTCAAACACTCTTTCCTTTTTTTTTTTTGGTCCTCTTTTTTCCTGGAGACTGTATCACTTTTTTAACATAATCAAATGCATATGCATTAAAATATGTGTGAATCTCTTCTGTCAAACCTGTGCAATATTAGCAAATATTATTCAATTTATTTTTTTTGAGATGCCAACAGATTTCATAATGATCTCATTTTGCTATGACTTTCAAACAAAACCAGAACAGCAAAAGTGGTTAGCAGGCCTGACTCACCTCTGTATGTTGCTTGAAGACAGCTGATAAGACTCCAGTAAAGGAGTAATTAAAAAATTCAGAGGTAATGAGTTTAGCCTTCCACTGAATGAGATGAAGAAAACCAAAAGGAAATAAGTTAAAAATACCAAGACACAAGTCTGCAGAAATATTGTGTTTAATTGGAAGTTTATCACAAATTAATTGCTTGCTGTTAGTTAATTACTGTGGCAAGTATATTTGAAAGGTTCAAAGTGCTAGTAAGTGCCGGATCTGGCAAAACAGTACACATTCACATCTGCTGCTGTAGGAGGTTGATAAGCTGGGCTTATTTTACATGCATGATATTTTCTTTTTCATTCCAAAATAGCTGGATAAAATAACACCTACTCTCAGAAGTTCTCAGCTGAAAATCAAGTTGAAAATTACATCCCAAGCCAGAACCATGAACAGTGGAATAAATGGATATTTTGCCCATCTGATACACAAAATGTTTTGCTTCCCAGCAGAAAATCAGTTCCCCTCCAAAGCTGAGTGAAAAAAATTCCTTCCTTTCTTGGTGAGAGTCAAAATGAACCCAAGAAAGATTTGTGGTGGTTGCCTGCAGGTCTCCAATAGGCTTCAGCCTACTGACGGTGCTGCCCTCCTTCACTTCTCATTTCAGTCATCATCACATATGACAGATTTAAAAATGCTGTTGAGAGGTAATTAATGCTGGGTTTTAGACTGGGTAGATTCCACCTGGGGATACCTGACTTGAAAGAAGCTAAATCCAGGTTGTTGCTTTTTTGCTTTTCTGCTGGCAGTGGACTCAGCTGAGAAATGATGCAAGATTTAGAAAGGAATCTGTGAACTAGATTGAAAAAACATGTTCTGATTGAACTGATATTTCATGACAGGTGCTTGGCAAAGCAGCAGATACAAGACACTCGGCTGTGTCTGACATATGTCACCATGTCAGGGTGTTCACAGCCCTCCAAACCCCGTCCATTGAAAACCATTGAAAACCACTGAAAAATATCTCTGATTATTAACAGATGGCTGTTCACAGCTCCTCACGTTCTCCCCTACATTTCCAAGAACCGCCCCTTCAGTGGAACATGTCTGCACAGCATTAAGTATCACAGGTGGTCCAAAGAAGTCAGATCACAGCGAAAAATGCTCTTCTACTTTCTGATTAACATTATTAAACAAAATAAATGACTACACATACAAATTCCTAAAAAAAATTATAACTGGATTATCCAAACTTTATTTCCTCTCCAGAGTGGTTTTTTTTTTTCTGACACTATGTACACAGCAGGATTGTATCAAACTATAGCAAATGCCATAAGAAAATACCAGCCCCTTCTAGGCATTTCACATGCCACAGGCAGCATAGAACAGAAAACTAACAAGGGTTCCACCACGTCAGTCCCTAGGAGAGATTGTCAGAACAGTTCTTGAATGGGTATTGTCAAAAATCACCAGGGTTTAGATGTCAGTCTTTCAAAATGACAAAGAACAAGCAGGTGGGTGACAGACCAATTTCCCATCTCCCAGCTGAGTATGGCAGCACAATTCTCCTAACAATAGCACCCATGTAACTGCTTTAGAAAACAGATGGATTAGATTTGTGTAAACCCTCGTTTGTGGCCTATCCTACCCGGGGTGAGGAACACCTTTTCTCAACATAACCCCATCTTTCTCACACTGCCACCTTCTTAAAGTGCATTTTGATCTCTCAGCTCTCTGAAGCACTGGGGACAGAGGGTCATATACTGCTTCTCAGCACAGCCAAGCTCTTTCCCTGGCCCATCTCTCTGACAACCAGTGGAACAGCTCAGCAATGCTCAGTGCATTTAAGACATAGCTGTGATAAAATATTTATTTTTGTCTAAGCATGTGTAAACACCAGTTTTCATTCCAAAGCCCAAATAATTTCTCATCCCTTCAGTGCTGTAAGTATAGTTTGTAGATCTAAGAGTTGATTATGGAAAAGATCACAAGTGATACAATCTGTGAAAGTAACCCAAATCCATGCCTTTCATTCCTCAGACTCTACAGGGAGAGCAGGGCAAAAATTTTATGTGCTGAGAAAAGGCTCGTATATTCATGAGGTGCTATCATACATATAAAACAGGAGAGTGCTCTTCAGAGGCTAGAAAAACACCCACATGAGAAGAATTTGTGTGCCAAGAATCCTGCCTGAATTTCTTTGCATCCTGCTAGGAAGAAAAACAGAAAACAATGATATTTAGCAAAAGGTATTTGAAGGACCTCTGCTGTTTCTCTCATGTGCTGTGCTAGGTTTTGTAACTCAGAGTGAACAGCTATTAAAGAAAACAATGAGCATAAAGAAGTAACATTTGCAAATTGTTTATTAATTGCTTCTGAACTGATTTGGCTCTTAAAATTAACTCCTTTTGTAAGCATACAATGAGCACGGTCACAGAAGAGTTCTCTGATTGGAGAGTGACTTGCAGGGTACGAGGGAGGGCTGAAGCTGCTTATTGTAAGGCATAAAAAATCCTGGAAGGTTGCTGTGTTGGCTACTGGAAATTTTAATCCTCCCAAGGCAATCAAGGTGAGTATCTTACAAAACAGAGGAGCTACAACAACTGTAGCATTTGCCCTCAGATATGTCATATTCCTCAGTATTAGTCATAGTAGCATGATTTTCTCTACTTTGTTGATGTGGGGTTTGCCTTAGAAAGCCCTTTGTTCACAAATATGAGCTAATGCTTATGCAGAGCCAAAAGAATAAAGGTCTTCTGTTCCAAAGTAGCCTGATGTCCCATGCCATCCCTTTTTATTTGAAATCTGAAGCTGGAAGACATCTTTTATTGTTAACCTTTTGTTTGCTTCTCTGGGTTCCTTTCTCCATTATACAGCAGACAAAAAGCAGAGCAGATACACTTAATATTCTCCTAAGAGAAAGCCCAACAGCTTTAGTTGCTGCTGTAGTTTGCACTGTATGAATACAGCCCAATATTGCTTCACAGCCCTGTGGGCTGATAGACAAAGAAGGTAAGGCTTAGCACATGGAAGAACTCGTGGCTTCTGCACTGGGAGCTCAGGAAAGCAGAGGGGATACAAGGGACAAAGATAAGCACAAGGACCATATGAGTCTTAACTACAACCTTAACTACTCAAAACGCTGTTATAAAAGCCTTTGCCCAAGCCTTGACACAGAACAGTCCTTCCTTCTGGAAGAGAACATGCCCAAAGGCATCCACCTCCCAGAGCAGGCTTTGTAAAAGCAGAAAATAACAAACAAGGGTAAAATAACCCTGAAAACAAAAGAATATCAGATTCACTTGCTGAGTAGGCTAAAATCCTTGAGTGCTCTACCCTGTCAGGCTGCTCATTCCCTGGTCCATTTTTGCAGTTTTTTCAGTGATTCCCTGCATTCAGTAAGCAATAAGCACCTTCAAATCCCAAAAAGGCATGAGGCTATGCTAGAGGTCTGCACCAAGCGTAGACCACTTTGTTCTGCTCTGGTTTTAGGGCTCCTCCTAGCTATAAGTCCATCTGCTTGTGTGACCACCCCACCTTCTGGAAGTAGAGCATATCCAGCTAGCTGCAGGGAAAGTGCCACCTCCTCTCCTGCACCCCCTTAGAGTGGTCCCCTTGACTGAGCACACTGCAGCAAGGGTGGGGTAACACAGCAGTCTTTCTTGTCCCCCCCATCTCTGACATATGGCTGTATGTCTTACTTTCCTCTCTTGAAATCACTTCAGCATCCCACCAGCAGAGACCACACATCATACAGCACTGGTGAGTGGACGTCTGAGGGAAAGACACATTTCAAAATCTGAAATGAGGCCCACTGCTGATTTTACTTACCAGCACCTACAGCGTCTCAAGTCCTCCTAGACAGTAAAATTTCAGGAAGGGGATTCTGGGGGAAATATCTCCTCACTTAAATCAATGGGAAAACTCCTTTGTAAAAACACACATGCTTATAAAGCCACTTTTACAGAAGTGTCTTACAAAATGGAGGCCCCATCCCTGAAGATATTTAAGGTCAGACTCAATGAAGTTCTGAGCAACCTGGTCTAGTAAAGATGTCCCTGCTCACTGCAGGGGGGTTGGACTAGATGGCCTTTGGAGTCCATTCCAACCTAACACATTCTATGACCCTATGAAAGTTGCAAAAGGGTAATGAAAATTACACTAATGAAATAATTTATATAGTTATTGATACCAATGCTACCATGTACTAATGTAAAGGCCTCATGATCTTTGAAAGTGCCTAGAACTATCTGCATCCTGGAGAAAATTAGTTGAATATATACCTATATATGTCCCTCCCCTCATTGGACAGAGGGACAACTGTAGAGGTTGGGTGGCCTGCAGCAGACCCCTTACTATAACATCCCTGCTCTCTCTTTAATCCTAACCCATAAGCTCTGCCACCAAGCTGTGCAGAATGTCCACCCAGTCACACCTCACACAGCCGCTCTCAGTGCTGCTGTCCATCCCCAGCAACAGGCTCTGTCACTCCCTGCAGCCTGAGACCTGGGTTTTGTGGTAGATCTGTCTGGGTTGTCACATCCATTCTGGTGAGGGCAGAGGACAGGGCTTTCTGCTGAAAGTCCAGAGATCTGAGAGTCCCTGGTGAGGGCATCTGCAGTGGTGTCATAGGGAAAATGTCTAGGAGGTAGAAAAGTTCACGCAAGGAGTTCAACCTGCTCAGGAAAAGTATGTGCAATATGGGAAGTTCACAAAGACATAGCCTCCATTTTGTGTAAATATTATTGCAGAGATGTAAATGGGCATAGGACACCACCAACTGGAGCAGCCAATAGTGGCAGCTAATTCTATTTCTAACTTGGGACAGCTTACAGATGATGATGTTTTCTTCTGTTCTTTCAGACCAATTTTTGTTGTTTTCCAAACTGTTTTCCTGTTCTTGCAGCTAGAACAGCCAATGGCAGTTAATGATTATTACTTTCTCAGGGTTTTTTTTTTACTTTTTGGCAGGCTACTTTTCACTTTACCATGTGATAAGGTGGTGTTACAGTCCCTTCATGTTGTGCTTGTCAATGGTCTCAGGCTGTCTGGTGTTTCTAGGTACCCAGCTGCTCTTCAAAGATAACAGCTGTGCTTGGCAAGGAAGCTTCTGGTTCCTGGGTCTCGTTCCCAGGCTGACAGGCATTTTCACTGATAGTGTTTCAGCAGACATCTTCTATTTAATAGTTTTCCCCTCTTTATGGCTGTTCACTTGAAGGAAGCAACTTGCATTTCTGAGAAATCAGAGACTTGCAGTGTAATCTGACATGACCAGCAATAAACCTTGGAGCTGGTTTTGATACTTCTCTAATATTTTTTTTTTTTTGCAGAAATGCCTCTGTTAAAATAGAACTTGAAAATTGAAGTTTCCCAAGTTCCTGTGTTGCAGGCAGTGTGTGCTTCGGGCTGGGCAGGAAACAACAGCAACAGTATGCTAGCATCACACAAGAAGCCCCCTTGTCACTCAAAACCTTAAATAAACACTGAAGAGTAACACAGTGAATGAACATTGTCCTGATTATGGTTGTTCTCAGAATTGAGACACCTCCTGCCTTCAAACCTCAGCTTATTCTGAGATATTGTACCAATTCCAAAATCTTGCAGAGAAGCTCTGTCTAACTGTAACTACTCCAGTTTTTAACATCTCCATATTTCATAAAGCACCATGATCTGCAAGTAATTTCCTAGAGTTTCGAGGCTGCATGCACATGTGAGTGATGGAAAGCCAGCTGGAAAACATGAATATTCAAAATGTGTTCACGACACAGCTGCTAGCAGAAGCCATGCAAGCAGTGACCTTGGTGAGAAGTTGTGTTTGTCTTCCTGCAACTTTCCATTTCTTGTGTTAGGATTTTCCTTTCATTTTCGTTTTGGTGAGGAACTGCAGTAACCACGGGCACTCTCTGCTGCCATTAGCATGAGCACTAGGATTTTGAGTGCAAATGTCCAGAGAAATACGTAAATGAGAGCATAATACAGTCTTGCCTGGTTGTAAAACATACCCTTGACAGCATGCCACAAAACTCCCAGCCTTCAGTAAAGCAAAGCAACCCTCTCACTCCATTTTCCTAGACCTATTCTCTGGAGAAGAATAAAGGAAATATAATTGAAGGTCAGAGTTAACAACAAGTGCTGCAAGCAGACCACAGCCCTGGTCAGCATACTTGGGATGTGCAATGCAATTACTATGCAGGTAGGAAATAATGGCAGATGTCTTGGTGCTCTCAGGTACAAGACAAACACTGAGAAACACCATTTCAAACAAAAGCAAAACCACGGATGCTGACAGGCCCTAAATGGGCCATCTGCAGTATCTCAGCACGCGTGCTCACACTGTGCCAGCCGGAACGAGGAGCCTGGACAGGAGGCAACCACCAGGCATCACGACACCCTTGTTTTCACAAATGGTGCTGTATTTCAGCACCCAATTTCTGCCAAAGAAATGCCAACCATGGCTGAAAAGATAAATTTGATGCTGGTTACATCATCCATAACCACAATCCAGACCTGCTTCCAGTGTGCCTGTCCTCCAGCAATCCCACCCAGCACTGTCACCAGGATCCCTGGTTACAGGGCAGGATCTCAGTGTGGGCAAATGCTTTGACCAACGTGAAGTAGCTTGGCTGCTTTACCTCTGGAGAGAAAGCAGACTAGGTCCCAGGCAAGATAAGCTACGTTGGAATTGCAGTGCGGTCCCTGGCAAAAATAACCTACCCACTAGAGGATTATTGTTCTAATTTAATTTCTTCTGACTTAATTCACAGATCAGAGCTCTTTCAAACCCTTTTGTCATTACCTGTCCCATGTGAAGTAGCTCACTGAGTAATCACATGGCTGTACTGTAGCCACATAACCCTGGATGTAGCCTGAGTCAGAAGCAAACATACAGCTCCTCTCATCGAAGAGGCAATTATCATGTTTGCATTCCACAGTTCCTGCAATCAAAAGGTGATTTAATTAATATGAATCACACTAGGACCTCTTCCTAGTCTGAATACTCCTGGAAGAATTAATCCTATCATAGCAAATGTTACCCTGAAGACAAAATATCCATACAGGCACTAGCACAAACAGGTGAGGAAGTCAGCTATCAACAACAAAGAACCGAGAGAGTATTTTCCATACAACATCCTCATTTAGGATTAGCATGAGAACAATTCCAATGCAGGTACTGCCCTGCAATCTCAAAACAGTAAATTGTGCTTAAAATCACTGGGGCTTTTTAACAAATTAAACACAGTTTCATCTTGACTATCTTGACATTATTACACTTGCAGGCTTTTCCAGGTCCCGTCCTGACGTCTCAGATTCTCTCTGGGCACTGTACTGAATGGTCTAGATGCCATTCCAGAAGGGAATGTATCTCACAGCAAACATGCCTTGTGTTATTAACAAAGAAATAGGGAAAGAATAAGTGTTCAGTGAGAAGCAGAAAGCAAGAAGGAAGGAGCAGCATGGGTCTCATGACAGGGCATGGTCTTCTGCTATCATCTTAATGCCACCTAGTATGCAAATAACAAGCTTGCTAATAAGCAGATCCAATATCTTTGGAAGGTACTGGTTGTAGGCAAGGGTCATCCTATGGCATCCAGAAGACACAGTAGCTCCTTCCTCTGCCATGAACATCTCCTCAACTTCTTTAACCCTACCTGTGCTGTTCACTTCCTCTTTAACAGTGTCTTGTCTTGGGGTTGGGGTTTTTTGGCTCTTAAACCCTGGATGCTAACATCCTTGCTTCTAACAAAAACTGCCACAAGAAGAAAAACTTCAAATTTAGAGTCATTCCTTGCCTAATGTGCACCAATTTAAATCCTAATCTAAACAGGGTAAGTACTACGTAACATGCCTTGTTGGTAACACTGCTGCTCTCTCACCACAGGTCTGTTGTAAGTTTCCCAGAGTCAGATGTAGTTTCTGTAAGTGAAGCAGTGGGTGAAGGGAAGGAGAGTGCGTGGTGCTCAGCTGCCGGCTGGGGCTGAACCATGATAGATGGTCTGCAGGATAAAGCAGTGGTATATTGGATGGTAAATGCAGGTAAATTCTAATCCATGTAATACAGTCCAGCTACTTCTTATTGTCCTGCTAAAACAAAAAAGAGAATGTGTTTACCTACTTCTTTTTAGCTTCCCCAAAATTATTTTACACAGTTTTAATCTATATTTCTGCAGTAAGGGTTTAAGCCTGGCTTCAAATATACAGGAGACGGCAGTGCAACCACTGTGCTGGCACTCTGCTTTTTTTACCAGGTGGAAAAATTCTTCTCTAGAGCATCACAGGGGGGAAAGTAAAAATCTTGTTTCAAAGGAACTGTAAAATTATGCTTTTAGTGGTGGCAAATTGTCAGAAAGAAGTATTGCAAATCGGAGAGGTAAAGTCCATTCTGCCAGTTCTGCATGAGTTGTGGCTCATCCGCGTCACACTAAGCCAACAGGGACTGACTGATTTTGCAGACGGCCCTGTCCCCCCCGGAGAAAATTTCAAAGCAATAATAAAAAATTAACATTTCTCACACAAACAAGATGTTCCAAGTGAACAAATCAAACACACCTTTTAATGAACCCCCACCCTTCTCCACAGAACAGCTGTAAGAATTTTCACCATGCCCTCAGTGGTATTCCCTTCACTAAGGAGGAATTCACGCATGAGTCTACGCTGATCCTAAAAATTTAGGCCTATGGATGAATGTAGACTGCCACCTGGAAAAGATTTCTAAGACTACTTCAATTAGCATGAAGTGTAGTCACACAAAGATAACTCCACATGTGTAATTCCTTTTATGCCCCTACAAAACAACCTGATTTAGATTCAGTCACTTCCAAACCTGCCTGGGGAAAAGGCAGTTAAACCAGAATAAGAATGCTCATGCTGAGAATCAAGCCACTTTATTGAAAGGAAATTTAATTTAGATCTTATCATATAGCAGGAAAATGTCTTTCTGTGGGCAAATTGTTAAGCAGGGTCTTGGCACATATTTGTTTTCAGGGGGAACTCAAGCAGATCTTTAGTGAGAGGCTGTAAGGTGCTCGGCATCCTGAATTCCCATGGCTACCCTTGATGAAAGCTTTGATAACAGAAACAAAATAGGAGGATTGGTGTAAACCGGGACATTAGTTTCTACAAGGTAACAAGATAGGGAGCTTTGAGGACAGTGGTGCATTTGTCACATCTATCTCTCTGCTCAACAAAGCTCCCTGTGAACCACTGTGCATTATTCATCAGGTCTGCAGCAGCACTGGGGGTGCCAGTCACAGTTCTGGTCGTGTTACATACCCGAAACACACCCACTTTGCTCTGACAAGACCTTTGAGGATACCCTGCTTCTGGCTGGGAGGCTTGAACCAAGCAAACATTTTTCTAGTGAACACTTAATTCACCACATAAATAATACTTTCTGGCTGGTAATTGTGCAGTTTGGCTTAAATTTGCCAGGCAGCTTTGAACCTACTTTCAAATGAAGGAGAAAGGACATTGTTCTTGTAGCATTTTGAAAAGAAGACAGTTTGATTCTTCAAGCCAGACTTAGACCAATAGTGGCCGTGGATGTTACTGAGGTGGTTGGACAAGACCACAAGAAAAGCCAGAAAGCTAACTGAGCACTCTTCATGAAGTTTGCAATGCTCCAGTGTATGGTGGTCACACACATGCTGTAAGAGCTAACCTTGCTTTCACTTCTAGATGGCAACAGAGTTCCTCATAAAGCCCAAGTGATCTAGGAAAACAACCATTCCGTTCATGCTGCTTTGCATTTCATGAGAGAGCTTCTTAACACTGCCTTTGGAAGAAGACCAACAAATTCTGATGGAAGACAGAATCTAAGCTCCTTTCTAAGCAATATATGTTTAATATCTGAAGTGAGGAAGAAGACTTCCCTCAGGGTGAATTCCCCTTTAGAAGAGCCATCATTTAGCTTTTTTCCCCCACAGTTTTTCTCATTCTTGCATCCTATATGATTAACACACCTAATCTGGGCCTTCTAGGATGCCACAGGGCTGCAACTTCTTCTGAAACGATCAGGGATCCAGCTATGTGAAAGACAAACCTAATGAATGTAACTGCCATTAGCTTCCTTCCTTCGGTCTCTGCGTCCTTCGACTTCAAACACATGCAAGGGTCATGCTAAATGGAGGGACACTGAGTGAATATTGAGTCCACTTCTCCTGCAGAACAGTAGCACTATTCCTTTAACGTGCTTATAAGCTGCTTTATTTTTTTTATAAGATGCTTTATTGCTCAAAGTGCCAAAATAGATACAAAAAATAAGGCACTATCAACTTAGAAACCACAAACAGTACAAGTCAGGTAAGAAAATTTGGTTCACAGACTAATTCTGCTTCTTTTCAAAGGCAGAGCAAGTGTTCAGGATGTCAAGTGCCTCTGATTTTTTGCATATTTATTAAAATCAATGACCACATGTTTTCAGATAAGTTTTGTGTATTATAAAATCACATAATCACAGAGTGGTTTGGGTTGGAAAGAACCTTAAAGATCATCAAGCTCCACCTCCTGCCCCCCCACCATGGGCAGGGACACCTTCACCAGACCAGGTCTGAGCACCACCAGCCACTTTCTCACTCCTCTTCATGAGGAAACAGACCAAGCCCCACAGGTTGGGATAAAGACAGTTTATAGATAAGCAACTTTGAGAGGGGAGCAGTAACAGACAGACAGACAGAGTTGTAACACAGAGTACTTTACCAACTCATGACCAGCCAGCAGCGACCACTGCACTAACACAGGAACCTCTGAATCCAACCCCTGCCTCTGCCCCACCAGCCCCTTTTATAGGGGCTCATTGATGTCAGGTGGTGTGGAAACAGCTCCAGCCAACTCATGTCACCTGTGCTGGCTGCTGGGGGGAGTCAGCTCTGGCCTGGCCACAACCAGGACAGTTACTGTACATTTTTTCTTGTAGTGTAGTGCCCCATTGGTGCAGTTTTCTGGGATAGAAAGGATGGGAAGAGGTTTCCAGAAACCTCCTTGGGGTTGGTTGGTCCTGGTGGTCCATAGCCCACCAAAGCTGCTCTATCACTGCCCCTCCTCAACTGGACAGAGGAGAGAAAATGTAACAAAAGTCTCCTGGGTTGAGATAAGGACAGAGAGATCATTCACCAATTACTGTCATGGACAAAACAGATTCAACTTAAGGAAAGTAATTTAATTTATTGGCAATCACTATGAGAGTAGGATAATGAGAAAGAAACCCTATATTTTAAAACACCTTCCCCCAACCCCTCCACTTCTTCCTGGGCTTAACCCTACCTCCTCTCCCCACAGCAGCACAGGGGGAGATAGGGAATGGGGGTTGCAGTCAGTTCATCACATTTTGTCTCTGCCACTCCCTCCTCAGAGGGAGGAATTCCTTACACTCTTCCCCTACTCCAGTCTAAGGTCCTTCTCATGGGAAAAAGTCCTCTATGAACTCCTCCAACATTAGCTGTTCCAACTGGCTGCAGTCCTTCAGAAACTGCTTCAACATGGATCCTTTCCATGAGGTGCACATCTTCAGGAGCTGCTCCAGTGTTGGTCCTTCTTAGGGTCACAAGTCCTGCCAGCAAACCTGCTCCAGTGTGGGCTTCTTTCTCCACAGCTGCAGCTAGGAGCCTGATCCAGCATGGGCTTCTCACAGGTTCACAGCCTCCTTTGGACTTCCACCTGCTCTGCCATAGTCTTCTTAATAGGCTGCAGGTGAATCTCTACTCTGATGCCTGGAACACCCCCTCCCTGTCCTTCTTCACTGACCTGGGTGTCTACAGAGCTGTTGATCTCACATATTCTCACTCTACTCTTCCTGCTGCTGTTTCTCAGTGTTTTTTACATTTTTTAAATATATTAGCACAGAGGAGCTACCAATATTGCTGATGGGCTCAGCTTTGGCTAACGGTAGGTCCATCTTGGAGCCAGCTGGTATTTGGTCTATTTGACATGGTGGAAGCTTCTTGTAGCTTCTCACAAAAGCCATCCCCACAGCCTCCTGGCTACCAAAACCTTACCACACAAACCCAATACAATCCTTTAAGTCAAGTTTTTCATGACATTTTCTGCAGCTTCCTAAACCCACTTTGGTCCCAAATGACCACTGGCAGTATGATACCAAAAGGTTGATTTAACAACAATAATGAAAATAGTTTGATGTTTCTGGTATGGAGGAGATCTGATATATATAAGATGTCTGAGACACAAAGGGATCCCTCCCAACAGAGTCCTCATTCTGATCTTGTAAAGTGTCTAGAAACAGCAAACCCAGAGACTTCTCCTTTCCTAACACAAGAAAGGGGCCTTCAGAGTACAGTGTATTCTCTCACTAGACTGTGCACATCAACACCAGCAACTTTAGCATAGAGTTCAGGCACCACTAGCTCAGGCACCTGCAGTACCGCATGGTCGTTGCTGGTCTTCACAGCTCTTTGTAGGGACCGGACCAGGTCTGCTGGAGAAGGCCGGTTAGTTGCATTCCACTGCCAGCAGGACTTCATGATGCAGTACCTGTCAGATGAAGAAGTAGGGAAGTATCAACACAAAGTTTTGCTACAGTCTTCTAGAGACTTCCTCTTCCTCTGCTTCATACAAAGTTCTTTCAAAGACCCTTTGAAATTTGGAACCACATAATAACATGTGGGGACAAAGGCATGAAGCTGTTTGCTGGGATGTCACATGTGAGTGTGGGAAAGGGAAAAAGAGTTTGGTATTTAATTTCAAAATACCAACTGGGATTCCTTATGGATGAAAATCCCTCTGAGTATTAAAAGAAATTCCGTTTTCACAAGAGGAAGTATAATGCCTTTCATTTTCCCCGTGAATGCTTTGTTCATTACAGGAAGAATCGCGTGACTTAAGAGAAAGATTACTCCAGAATAGTCCTGCATCTTGCAGGGAAGCAGTGAGGCAACAAAACACAAGGGTTGATAAGGAAACAGAATGAGCAAATTTCAAAACCAGGAAAGAGAGGTTTTGGCAATCGAGATTTTATGCAGCACAGTCCAGTACGGAGATATGGCTGACATGTGAGAGCAAGTCTCCTCAGCTAACAGGTCACTGTTTAGTATAGTCTAGACTTAGAGATCGCCTTTAAGATCTAGTTTTGTACATCTCGCTTCCATTTAGCTCTTCTCAAGTTGAATAGTCCATAAAGCAGGTGGCTTACATGGCTTGCTGGCAGCTTGAGGGCTGCTTCATAATGTTCTGTTTCTGCAGGTACTGTAAGATTTCAGAAGGTGGAACTTCAGGATATGGTGGAGCACCTGGAAGGGCAAAATATTTTACAGTATAAAAGCTACAAAGTAATAATTGAAAATAGCAGCCTCTCTGTGGAACGCCTTCCTTCCCTACCAAAGTCCATTTTTTTCCTACTACAATTTGACAGAATCCCAGAATGTCAGGAGTTGGAAGGGACCTCAAAAGATCATCTAGTCCAAACCCCTTGAGAGAGCAGGATCTTCTAGATTATGTCACATACAAATGCATCCAGGTGGGTTTTGAATGTCTCCAGTGAAGGAGACTCCACAACCTCTGTGGGCCATCTGTTCCAGTGCCCTATCACCCTCACCTGACAGAAAGGCTAAAAGGAATTGGAAGATACAGATTGCTTATTTACATGGCCTGACAGCACATTCTAAAATTTGAGATTTGGGGACTTGTTAGTTTGCTGCTTCTTTACATATTTTAATTATATTTAAATCTTCTTACCCAATGTAATCATTTCATACAGTAGAATTCCGAAAGACCATCTACAGAAACAAAAAACAAACAAAAAAAAACCAAACAAAGCATTGTTAAGTTTCCATCCTAGCTAGTTTAAATACATACAAATGACTAGGTGTGACCCACAGAAACGAGGAGAGAAGGTATGAGCTTAAAGTAAAGCATTATGCTGAAACTAGATATGCCTCACTGAGGACTCTGGGACATGAAATGACACATAAAAGAGAGAGAAAGACAGGCCTGACAGACAGCTGAAATTCTAGTCAAAAAATTAAGTCATACATGTCTGCCTTGATGCTGGGGGGCTCCTTCATGAGCCGCTCCGGTGCCTGCCACTTGACTGGCACAATCCGTGTGACTGAGTTGGCACCATACGTGTGAGTTTCATAGGCCAGACCCAAACCACAGAGTTTAGCAGTAAAGTTGTGATGGAGGAGGACATTCCTGGCAGCAATATCACCATGGTACAACTTCTTCTCTTCAAGGTAGGCCTGGGAAGTTGGAAATGAAAAAGACAGTGAAAATAAAAAGAAATTTTAGCTGACAATTTTTCACTGGGTTTGTGCTGGTCTTCCTCTCTGTGGGATAAAGGTGTATGCTCACTAAAACAACACAAGCATATTTGACTCTATTGTAACAAGGCACATCCTCATTGGTTAAGCCAAGACTCACATCACCATGCAGACCTGTGCTGCAATCAAGCAAGAAGGAAAAAATGGAGTGAATGTGATCAGACTTACCAGAGCTGCTGCGACCTGCTGCCCAACTTCATAGATTTGCCTCTCCGTGAGGTCATAGGGAATACCATCAACTGTCATTACATCCTAGACAAAAGACCAAACCATGGATCAAACAAATTTTGTGGCTGTAGGGTACTAGAGAATGCTTTCTTCTAATCTAATAAAATTACTATTATCAAATGTTATGCTTCTGCAGCTAATTTCACAATTAGTTATAAAATGACTCAAGTATAAGGGTACATGGATGGGTGATGTTGATTGATGGGTGGTTTCCTGGGTAAGACAAGTGCACTAGAGACAACTGGTGGGTAAATTTATGTGTGGAGAAGAGATTAATACGTTAGATACAAATGCACAGAATGACAGTGGAGAATGGCAATCCATACAGATGAATTAAAGGTATATTATGAATTAGAATGATGAGTAGAAAAGCACATTTATAACGTATGAATGGTTACCCAGCATGAGACCCACAGTCTACCTCTCTTACCCTGTCTGTTACAGTGACTGTAGGTGATGCCCAAATAAGAGAAGGAGAGTAAGGCAATCACACAATATTTTTCCTGGGTAGTTTTTCAGCCCTCATGTATTTTCAGCTGAAGTTATGCCTGGGATGGTTATGGTTTCAGCATGTTCAGCAACCTCTGAAAGGTTATATTCCATGAGTATGTTCACCCTTGTCTTGAACCCATGTGAAGTTTCAATCTCCACAGCAGTAAGTGGCACGGAATTCCATTAGTCCTAAGGAAGAACTGCTTCCATTTGTTTGTTTTGAACATGGCACTTAACTAGTTTTATTTGCTAGGACATTGTTCCCCTGCTGAATAAGACAGTGAGCAATCTCTGTATTTAGTGTTCCAGATATAAGAGAATCAAGATACGCACCAATTCTCTTCCAGTTTACACTTTACATTTTCTTTGGGGGATGGAAACAGTTTAGACGGATATGGATGGACACATAGAGAGATTAAAAGAATCATCTCTGACTTATGGGTAGATATGTATGTAACGAATTTAAGAAGATATTCTATCATCACTTCTTTTGACTCACCTTCCGACACGTCCATAGAAATGTCAACAGCTCACCAAGAGACACATCTTCCATGATCAAATAAAGCGGGAGCTGGTCTACACAGCATCCAACCAGTTCAACAAGGTTCTCATGACACCCAAGACTTTGATGGAATTTAATCCTTCCCAGAAAGTTCTTTATTTCCTGGGGACTAGCCAGGTCTGAAAAAAAAAAAAGAAAAACAAACACAAAACAAAACAAAACAAAAACCATACAGACAAACCCAGTGGAGGCAGCAAAGAACAGGGTGAGTGACTTTTCAGTCCAATGTGAATAGCAATCTTCTTCAATCTTTAGACACTCTGACCAAAACACCGCTCTGACTAGCTAACATGACACTGAACACAGCTTGCGCTTGTCCAGTAAAGACTGCAAAGTTCTGCCCAGCATCATGACTTTGATACAGAGATGTGTACCAAGCAGGTCCTGGCCATGTGCCTCACCTTGTAAAACTTTCAGTATTACAGTCTTAGTCTTCACAGAGTTCCCAATTTCCAGTTGTGCTCTGTAGATGCTTCCATAGCGGCCATGTTTTATCATCTGCAAGGTGCCTGGTGAGAGTTTCTCTCGTGGTATCTCCAGTTCTTTCAGAGCCAAGGATGCAGAATTAAGCAGACTCTCCACAGATGTCTCACTCAGCTGGATATAGTGGTTCTCTGTCGAGCTGAATTCCTGCTGCTTCTTGTCATTCACTGACAAACACAAATACACGTGATGCACAAAAACATAAAGATGAACTTTTGTGGTAGGTGGCAAGACCTGTCCTTCCATCCCATTTGATTTTTGCTCCATATTGTTCTGGAAATCCAGAAAAAGTTAAGGAACCATTATTGCATCTTACTTACCCTGGCCCTTGAAGAAGTGAAGGAAATTATTTCCTACTCTATTTGATGAAACAGCAGAACAAGACTGAAGACTTCTACTACTATTTAACTTTCTAGATATGATACATTTGTACTTGATTCCCATGTGCTGAAGCAATGACTTTTTTTTTCCCCACTGGTTACCAGTTGTTATGAAAGGGACATGCACAGGGTGTTCTCACAGAGGCCTTATCTTTGGTCTTAGTTGTTTCCCTTTATACAGGCTGAAGAGCCTGTTTCCTATACAAACCGCAAATCAGTTCAGAACCAGATTCCAGTACCAAGAAACATTTCCCTACCCCCTCACCAATCCCTGTTCTATTTCCTCTTGTCCCCATAGGAAATGGGTGATAGCAGCTTTAAATTAAATTTCTTAGAGGACAGTATGGCAATAAGATTAACTAGGTGTGATCTACATCAAAAGAACCATCACTCGTAATTACCCTAGAGAAACTGTCCTTGCAGTAACATATATAAGGTTGTTAAACACTTTGCAGCTCTCAAGTAATGTCACCATACTATGTTAATCAGCCTAAATGGTATGTATATACTACAGGTTTCTACTATTACTGCAAGGGGAGTTAATCAGGGGTCCCACTTTTTCTATGTTTGCTGGATTGCCGGATACCATTCAGGCTCTTCCTAATGCTATCACTTAGCAAGTCAAGCAACGGGGAAACAGGATTGACTTCTGGACACTGAACCTAACACGCTTCTCTATGGTTAAAATACATCTTTTTACCTTGGCATTCAGATGATGATGATGATTGCTTCTGCTTTGCTCGCAAGCCTCGACAGTGGAGCCAAAGGATCACAGTCAGCACGATGACAAAGAAACCCACAAGGAGAACTGGGACAACAATCACTTCAGTCTGATACTCACGCACAACTATAAGCAGAAAAAGAAAACAGGAAGCCACGGAATAAGCAGCACTGCCTGATGCACCTTGGCTCTGTACAACACAGTAGCAATAACTCTTTTCATGAAATTTCAATCCCAAAAGCATGTGCATCTATCCTCTGCTCTTAGAACAGAAACTGAAAACTGTTAGTGATGCCACTCTATTTTTCAAAGGTGCTGAGTATCTAAGCTGGATGAAACCACTGGAACTCCTGCACTTAAGGTCACTTACTCAGGTGACAATACAGAGACTAGAAATTGTAGCCATATGTAAGTACCATCCACCAGTGAAACAGACCAGCCCAGGCAGAGGCATAGGAGGGAAATGGGAAGGGCTGGATATTTCTGTACCATTGCAAATACAGGTGTAATTACAAGTTTCGCTCCTTCCATTAAAATTATAGGGAACATTATAAAGAAAATAGGGCAAGACTGCCTGGTTTGGATTTGACCAGAAGATACTGCAATTAACAAGCATGTTGCAGGTAAATGACTCTCTTAGGTCCCCAGATTTGGGGGTGGTGCTATTTTTGCATAAGGCAAGATCATATTTCAGTTCCCAAAGATGATAGAAAGACATTAAATCAAAACCTCATGATACTCGTCCTTGGGGAAGCAGTGGGTAATCTTTAATGACTACAGTGTGTCTCATTCAAACCAGATACACTTTAAAATGGCCAAAATTATGCAAGATGCACCCCACCACAAAGGGCACATCCCCTTAAAAAAGTTTCTACCTTGAGACACAATGCTGGGGAAGCTCTGTCAAATCCTTCTGTGTGGGCTGGGATGGAGGTGGAGGAAGAGAAGGGCTTGCCCCACGTTTTCAGCAAAGCTGGCCTTCCTGCTCAGCATCTGAAAGCTTACAGAGGAATCTGTGAATCTTACCACATAGCTTGTCATTGCTGTTGCATTCCAGTAGCATGCGTGTGAATCTCCTTACATCTCTTGCCATGTTCAATTACAAGCAAGTGGTTGTCCCGCCTCAGTCTTCTGCACAAACACAAAGAATGTGACAAATGTTAATGTGGCAATGACCATGCCAAATGTTAATGAAATTTATCACAAGGAAGGATGATTTATGAAGCAACAGGTGAGCTGAATATGGAGTTTTCTAGCCCTTAAAATCAGGGGATGTGTGAAGAAGGAGCACTGGGACTTGAAGCCCCAGTGAATGATACAGGATATCCACTTATCAAATCCTATGAGTGGCAGACTGCATGACCACAGAGAATTTGCAATTAATCTTCCTCTACAGTTCTTCACAAGCAATCAAGTACTCCTAGTCCTAAAGGCTGACATATGCACAAACAATTCATTATCATGAACTTAATTATACTTAAAGAACAGATAATTCAACTAATACATGCCTAGCTACCACACTTCTTAGATGCCATAATGGCTCAGCACTTTATCTTCTGGTGCGTAACAAAAGAACAGATCAGTAGCATTCATACAACATATCTGTCCTTCTTGACACATGTGGCCCCTGCCACAACTCACATTATTCCTCCACAAAGACAAGGAGAAAAAAGATCTTGAAATTAGGGCTCTCTGGTAACGCTGCCAGGCCTATAAGTAATCTGCAGCAGAACACCCGGAACTCCCCTGCATTTTGGTTGAAAATCCAGAGCTTAGACACGCATGCACCTTTCCAGCTGTAACTTCAGCTATCAGTGATCCCTACAAAACACACCCCTGGCAGGATTACAGCTGTTCTGCACTAGAGAGATTACCCCTGTAGAAATTTGCATTTCGATTCAGATGGGTGTATGTGGTTTTGTTTATTCTCTGGAGAACACATTTCAGAAGATGCTCCAACGCTACACTAAGTGTACTGTTTTTGCTGAGGTCATATTGTAGGAGCAGCCTCTGCAGTGCTACATTGATTTACATCAGCAGAGGACATGGACTACTATTTCTAAATTGCAAAAAAATCGATGAGGTGTAGAGTGCTGACTCACATTGAAAGGCAAGGCATGTACATTTACTGGTTTTATAAACATTGCTAAAAAATTTAAGACTTAACAGCTTCACAAACAGTATCATCCAGACCATTTTATAGGCATTGGGACTTTTCTTCTGGACATACTTACTTTATTTTAAGGTACAAGTTCAAGGCAATTAACCTCAATGGCAAATTTTAATCATAATATATGGCATTCTCATTTATATTAATAAGGGTTTATGGAAGTTGGTGATATATGAAACATTAAACAGAGTTTGTTCTCATGCCTGAAATGCTTTATCAGTGGCAGAACAGAGACAGCAAAGAGGAAAATTGAATATATCTGCACTTTAAGTCTGTTTAACAGTCACAAAAAGTCTGTTTCATTTATTTCCCTTGACTCTCAATAGGCAAATTCACCTGGTTTCAGGGTGTGGCTACAAGACGAATCCAGTCAAAAGAGCAATAAACCAAGCAATATACAGCAATAAACCAAGCTTTCAAGTACCCTGAATGCAAGCACACTAAGTCAGTCTACCTTGGCTGTAACACATCCACACATAAGTACACGGGTATTACTCTAAGAGGCACAGTCCTGGCCTCTCTCGCTCCCAGACACAGATATGAAAAACATATGTGAACAGACATGACAGCATCTCAGGAAAACAGACTTTAGCACCATTAGCCAGAAATCATGTGATATAATCTGAGTCATGAACAGTCCAAGCTCCATCTTAACTCTAGAAATGCACACTTAGAAGGCGTGCATGCACAGGCATGTATAAGGACAAGTATAGCAACTTGTGCTTACACAGAAACACACTCACACTACCACAAACATCCATAGAAACAAGCCTTGACACAGCAACCATGACTACTCTGGTCCCCTGTCCATAAAAAAAGATTGCTACCTACTCCCTTATGCACCTCCCACCAGTGATGCCAGTGGGTGGCACCCATGTTTTCTAACCCTACTCAGGGCAGAATTATGGGATACAGAAATAACAACACAGGCAGTCACTGGTGGCTATTTGCACTGGCACTCCTGTTTGTTGTTGTTGCTGACAGAGAGAGCCACAGAGGTGTTACCACTGGAAAAGTCTGATTAAACAAGTCCATTTACGCCCTATGTGTATCCTCTTGCAAAACTTGGGAACCGAGAAAAGAAATTACATTTAAAAAGATAATTCTGAAGTGCCTTTCAGTGCCACTTTCCAGGTCCAGACCACCTGAATTCCTGTAATTGGCTTTCTGCAGCTTGCTTGTCTCTCAGTACTGTCACTGCAGTTCCTAAAATTCCATCCTCACAAGAGTGGTAGCTCAGAAATTCACAGATATCAGATTATTCTGATTTCTTCCTCCTTCCATCGAAACTCATTATTTTTGTTGTTTACTCAAAGCCTGGAATTTTCCTTTTTCTCTTGAACATGCATTTTTTTCATCAGGTCCTGTACTGTGCAGCACATCAACATGACTTAACACCTTATCTAAGGAAACTAGTTGGCAGTGCAGAACAAAAAATTAAACACGAAAGGTAACGAGCACTAGACCACTCTTCCTTCAGGATACTGAGGCTCAAGGTGAAGGTGATATGCTCCCACTCGGTTTCAGACTTCAAATCCTTCCTGAAAGACACCTCCCATTTGACAGCAGTGACCAGAAAGCAGATGAGCTCTTCTAGAACAAACCTTCGTAATGCAGGGGACTGAATGGGAGCCACATGGGGCTGTGGAGGTCTTTGTAAATGAGATATGAAAAGGTACTCGTTCCCCTGACCAGAGCTCAGAAGGAACAGGGTTTGGGGAGATATGGGAGCTTTTGCTGTGGCAGAGGGAAAAAAGTTGGAATCCATGCAGATACAGTGGTCTCGAGGCAATGCTCCATGTATATTAACAACGTTCAAATAGTACACAGTTACAAGCAGACTGCAAAAATTACATCAGTCAAGCCTGTCTTTGACTAATACTTGAATCCAAAGCCCCATGTCCAAGCTGGATACACAACACAGACCCTGGTATCTAGATATAGCAGCAGTGGCTGCTTTTAGGCAATGAGAGGTGCGAAGCAAAGCCTTCCAGAAGCTAACTCGCAGCCAGCAGCGTTTCTGACCTGCTACCAACAGACTGTTCAGTGAACGATGCACAGCACAGCAGTTTCTCTGCCTGGAGACAGACAATTAGCCCCTATGTCTGTCTTGCACTGACATGGCTCCTCGGTGCGTGTTTGCCAACAGCATGAACGCTGGCAAAAAAAGCGTTGTTTAGTTTTCAGACATGTTTGTTTGCCAAGCACATCTGCTGCCCTGGCGATTTAAAGCATGGAGGGTGGCACACTGAGAAGCTAAAAGATGGCAACTGTGGAAGGCCCAATTCTGAATATGAATATGGTTTTGAGAATGCAGCTGAGCTGAAGTGTTCACCAGTGCCAGAAGGGAGTATCTCTTCTCCCTCCCTTCTTATCACCCCTTCCTTTGCTCCCAGCTGCGCAACTGATTACTTGATAAACTTATTCAAACCTCTAAGCCAGCAGAAAAAAAGTAACTTCTCTTTTGCCATGGTAATTTCCTGCTATTTTAGCGAGTGGTATTAGTTCACCAAGCACAGGCTCAAGGAAATGGCAGGAACACACATCCAGAAGCAGGAACAGGGAAAATGGGTCTCCAACTCCCCAGGGTGGTGAACAGCTGATTTCCCTATAGCTGTATTGTGAACCCACTCCCTGTGTCATCATAGCATAAGACCTACTATAATTTTCCCAGTCACGTATACACTGTGCCCTTAGTGCTAGTGCACTGGACGGGGAAGGTGATCCACACTAAAATTAACAGTACTCATATTTTATATTGACCAAATTTCTCATCAGGCTCAACTTATGCTATTAAAAGTGTGAGGACATAAAAGTCAAGAAGCCTGAGTGACAGGCATTGTGATGGTGAATGAAAGAAAGCAAAGTGTGAAGTCTTATGTGCCCATGGAATATATGGTAACAGACACCTTGAGAACTGCACACACAGAACCTGCCAGCTACTTGGCCATGCCGTGCTCAGGAAAATAAGATGCTGTACATACTCATGGTAAATACAGTTTTGTGAGTGACTATGTCTGACTTGGGAACTAACAGTTCCCATCGTCAGTGCAAATGCATAAATCTCTGAGTACTGATTATCTTATTCTGTCTAGAGAAACAGCTGATTGAATTAATATGACAAAAATAAAGGTTAAGATTCATCTGGATCTTCATTAGGCCTTTTAAACTGTGCTATGTGAGCTGATGTGAAGTTCATACAGTTATTTCTCTAGACTCCCTGGCCTGCATTAACAGCACACCATTTTCTTATTGAAATATTTATAAAGATGTTTTTCATGCACTTATTGTGAGGGCCAACTATAACATGACTACAGGCATGTGAAGAACACCTGAGCAGTTACTCACTTCAGTCTGGCACACTGCTTCTTAAAAGACAAATCCTTTAACCATGACACTTTCTCTTCAAACTCTTACAGTGGCAGAACCATACTCTTAAGCTTTTCCAGGCACCATTTCCGTACTACTTCTGTTATATTCCTCCTCTTTCATACGACCTTTGAACATGGCCATCAGTCAAGGCAACCATTAATGCGCAGCCACACTGCCCCAGCCATGCAGCTGAAAGGGTGTGGAGCTACCAGTGAAATGCAGGAACCCAAATGGCAGTGAAGCCACAGTGTGTGGACACAGGGCAGCTGAGCCTCTGTGGGCAATAAATGTGAGAGAAGAAAAGCACCATGGGCAAACAAACAGCAAAACTGAGATATACACACACACATAATGTCCACCATTTTACTAAAAGCAGTGTCCAAAACAAAAAAAAATAGTCCCACAGGTTTCAAGCCCAACAACTTGATGCCATAACATGTTTCTGAATCAAAAAAAAAAAAAAAANTGAAAAAAAAAAAAAAAAAAAAAAAAAGCCATGTATTTGTTAGACAACATATCCTGTCTCTTCTGGCTTCAGAAGACCTCAGATCATGACATCTTTGCAAGGGTTCCCTGACCCATCAAGTCATCTAGTTGCTCACCATAAGGCATCTCTGGGCTATCAAGCAGCATCTACAGCTGTGTAGAATGAGAAATTCTGTCTATTCAAAGATTATATAAAATTATATAGTCTTATAAATTCCAGAGCCACCTCATTTCTGGCCTTGAACAAGGATTACTGATTATATCCTACAGCTTGCTCTACGGGCTGTTAACAATGTCTTAGTTACAAAGATTTGGTACTCTTTTGCAGACTTTTACACACTTTTTACAACGGCTGGTAGTTGTAACATCCTGTAAGGAAAAAAAAAACCCAAAAAAATAAAACCCCGAGTGTTTAAAAAGTCACATATGATGATTCAAGATTTTATCTTGGTCTGCAATTAAAAGCAATACCTGAACATCAAACCTAGGCTATCTGCTACCAAAGCATATTAATGGAATGAAACAAACCTAAGCTGACCATTTCTGAAGAGTTAGACAATGTAGAAAACAGCAAATAATGAGATCCATGCTGCTATCTGAGCAGGTTAATTACTTGGGGCAAACCTGTCTCCTTTTCAAAGGAGCAGAAAAAAATAAGCAAAGTCAGCAGCCTCTAGGAGGACTCTGTACTGCTGTTCTCACATGCTAACAAGGTTAGTCCAAACTGGCACCATACCAGCAGAGATATGCAAGTTCTCATAGAGCTAAGTTTTGCTTAAACTCAAGAATTCATTTACCTCTGCAGTGTGAGGAAGTCTGTGTACAGAAGTGTGATACTGTACAGAGACTGGATGGTGATTAAGACAAAAAAAAGGTTTTTTCTAATGCAGACACAGCATACTATAGTTTCTGAAAAGTAACATATATTTTGATCACACATCCCCTGAATTAAGGCCACAAAACATTATTCCTTACAGGTAATCTGCAAAAGAAAAGTTAAAATCATTTTTAAAAACGAGGAATATATTAGCCTGTCCTTAGTGAGCTGACTGTTTGGAATACAAAAGGTCTAGAAGTGAGACTCTCAACTAAGACTCCCTTTTGTGTAGTCAGAAAGTGTTTCAAAACCACTTGCTATTCTGTCTGCTTCTTGCTGGCTGACTTCTAATTTTGGTGGGAACTGCCAGTACTAAGCCTATGTCAAATCAGACCCTGGCACAAACTTAATACAGATACATCAACACCTCTGACAGGACATAAGAAGAACAAAGGAGTTTTTCAAAGGAAAAAGAGCTACAAGCATGCACGTAAAACACACCGTGTGATAAAAATACTGCATGGTATCACATTGCTGCGTGACAGCTTAAGAAATGTAACGTGAATCTGCTTTCATAAATGTGCAGCTACAGGGAAACTGAGACAAAGATGCGTATGCAACTTTAACTTCACCATTTCCCAGCTTCTGGATGTTTCTTGGTGCATTTAACATGTGTTTTGTTTATAATTTAATTAGTAGCTCGTGCACACGGAGACATACATGCAAACAGGTGAACACACAGAAAAATATAGGTATCTGAACCCCTTTGGATCAGTTTCCTTACAATCAACAGTGATGGAAGTGAAATGCTAATCAGTTCTGATCCCAACCCCAGGCATGCATTACATAACCAAACACTGAACATACAGGCACATGCATTGCCCTTCCTTGTTTCAGTGAACTGAGACTAATTTTATATGAAACTTACTGCCTTTGTTATTTTCTTCCTGTTTAAAATGTGCCTAGAAGTTGTTTCGCTTAAATCAACCTGCATGAAGAGGACATATCTCTTATTTTTCTCAACCCCAATCCCACTACACTCACAGAAATTTATTACTGTAAGTAACTTCAATACAAGCAGCAGGTAAACACATAGATCCATATACATACACACACACATATACAGACTTTATAGTACAGCTATATCCTAGTCCAAGTCACATTTATGTTAATCAAAATGTTTTCACAAAAAATAAGTATTCATTAGCTAAACTCCAGCAGTGTTTTCACTCACTTACCTGAATTACACCACTTCTCTTGCCCTGCGGAAGTCTTTTCCTGAAACTCACCTCCTGCCAGCTCCGGGTTTATCTGAGGCCTCTCCTGATAACGCTGATGGTTGCCTTGTGTGGTTGTAAGTCTTATGACTAAGTTCCTCCTCAAAGATTTTTCTCACCCCACACCTGACCAGCGTCAGTCAATTCCTTATTCCTCAAGGTCTCCTCGGCTGTCTCCCCAGGGAGACTGTGTATGTCCAACACCCCAGCTGACAGGCATCTGCACACTTGTAAAACGGGTCTGCCTGGCTTCCAGGCACCAGCTGCTCATCTGCAGATGACAGAGATGGGCAAAGAAAGAGTCCACGGGCGGGACCAGCAGCACAAACACAGATCAGGAAGGACAGGCTAATGTAACAAACAGGCTAATGTGAAAAAAAAAAAAAGTTGTAAACTTCAAATTACAGGTTCACGTTTAACAAAACAAAACAAAACAAAACAAAACAAAACAAAACAAAACAAAACACCCAAACAGATCCTTGGAATAGAAAACCTGTACGAAACCCCTAGAAAGCTGAAAAAGCTTTCCATTGGGAACACAGCCTGCGAACAAAAGGGTTAATAATACCAAAACGTGCTACAACAGACAGCAGCAACGCAGGCTTTTTTCACATTCTGCCTTGCCATGTGCCCTGCCAGCATTTTGCAGCCCTGCCGTCTGCCCTTTCCTCCCACCAGTCCAGCCCAGAGCTCCCACACAGCCCTGGCAATGACCCTCACTTACAAACCCCCTTCAAAAGCTGTCCTGAGCTCCCCAGCCAGACTGGGTAACAGTCTGAAACTTGCCTGTCACCCTTCCCTGCCGTGATGCCCTTCTTGTGCCCAGAGCACTGTTGCCCCGAGCCAGATGCCCAGAGCACTCTTGTGCTCTGCCCTCGGTCTTCAGCTCATAATCTTCACTGCATGCCAGTTCCTCCACATTTTTGTTCTGGGGACCTTCTTCCTACCCAACCTGTATACACCAGTCCCAGCTGCTGGACTGCGCGTTCCCTCCATTACCTCAGTTTCCCCTCTCTTATCACTGAAAAATCTTGAGTCAAAAGTTTCAGATTCCTGAATCCTGGTTACACAAGCCTTTATAAGATTATTTTCTTGCTTTCTTCATACAAGTGAGAGGAGAGCTGTATTGCATGAGGAAACAACACGAGACCTAGCTGAGACCTATCATTGAGAGACAAAGTTCATTTCACAATCAACACCACAAGGGTGGCTTTAGGAAGATGTGGAAGATGATATGATCTCTGCCAACTGTTTGAGCATAACTTACCTGCTTCTGTTAACGCTTTGTTGCTGCACATACTATTTTGTTGTTGGAAAAATTTAGTCGTGATAGCTTCAATAGCTTTAGATACTGAAACACAGTAGTTATTTTATCCTTAAATCAACTGCATATCAGTATATTTGTACACCAGTACACCCCACACTTCTCTCTGGGATTGTTCTTCCAGCTGGCATTTACTATCCATGTGTGCAAAATGGTGAAAAGCAGGAGTGGTTTTCTTCATTGCTTGATCTCTCTACAGAGTCTGGCAGAAGTGAACAAAATAGTATTAATGCAATATCTCTTTGATGTTGTTCTGGATTAAAGGACCATGGACTTTCATCCCCTGAGAAACGAGGAGAGACATCTGGACAGAAAATTTTCTTGAGTTAAAAAGATGACTACAGCTGCAGGGGGTAGGCACAGACTGGTTTCAGCTTTCCTCTAACTCTGGTACTAACTTGCCCAGACTATCTGCAATGTTTTCTCCATGAAAGAGTAGATCTACTTTTTAATTCCCCATTTAAAAGTAACTAAAATGAATCCTCATTTCTATAAGTTATTTACTGAAATGTGCTGCTCTCTACAGGCACCTTCCCCAAGGGCATCTGGAGGAACCTGCTCAGATTCCTGCTTAAAAACATGATAATTGACAATCATCCTACTTTTGCTCCTTCTTTCACAGTTTCTACAGTCCCCAAACATGGAAGAGTGGTAAAGGGTTAATATTAAAGGTATGCATATGCAAAAGCAGAAATCTCTGCTGCTTTTAGTTTCCCCAGACAAACCCTCTGATGTGCTCCCAGTCGGACTGGTTGGAGAAGATATTTTAATGGTTCAGAGTTCAGGCCTCAGACTTTATATTCTTCCTCACTGATCCACAAGCCCCTCCCCCTGTTAAGGGACAACAGTCATTTAGTGTCACGTTTTTGCCTGTGAAAAACAAACTTCTGCTATGTCTTACATTGTTTGCACATCTGCAAAGAAAACTCTGCCTGTTTAAATGCTTCTGTCCTGTTTTTTCCTTGAGCAAGTATGATTAGACACACTGAAAGGCAGCAGACTGGCAGCCTTATTAACAAAAGCCTCCTCTTTATCTCCAAGACAGCTACAGAACACCTAGCAACCATCTAAACCACACAGCAGCTGCTCAGTGGCCTCAAGATGTGTTTCTGGGACTAAACAGCAACAACCACAAACTATTTGCCTTTATCCTATGCGCTGATACAATTAACGAGGGTGGTCATTTTGCAGTTCAGCTTCCAGGAGGTAACAGTCCAAGTAACTGCTGCTGGATGAGAAAAGGAAAGCCTCAGATGAAAGGATCCCGTTTTAAAATGTTGCTGTGGTACTCTTTCTGCATTAATTTAGGGTTTGTATATCTCTTGACTTACTTTCACCTCCTAACATAAGATTTGAAACTGTGGCTTATAGCTGATAGACCCTGACTGATCTTTTGGTCAGCCTAAACTCACTGAAAGAGGGTGAAAGGCTCAGCACCCATCTCAGCCATTCATCCTCACATGGCCTAAGTATCAGACCAGAAGATCTGGAAGTGAGAGAAAAATTCCCATCATTCCCATCAAGTTGTGCCTCTCAAAATGGCAGGTATTCCGACCTGAGAACAATTCACTTGCTTATTTAATATTTAGAATTGTCTTGGAAATGTGGTAGTTCTAGCAGGATTTTAAGTTCATCCCTGTTGGTTTTGTTAGTTAAAATTTCCAAAAGAACAAAGTCTACGAGCGGGTAGCATTATATGGAAAACAAATGGGAGGGGGGGGGAAAGAGCTTCTTATAAAAATAAAAAGACTGAAGGATTATTTATCAGTCTTCTTCAGCCAGTTGGAGGTCCAGTAATTTGGTAGCATTTCCTTTATTCAGGGCTAAACACATCTAATAGTAGTCTGTTTGCTCCACTTTCCTAGCAAATTAGACCTTTTCATCCCCAACTCTTGTCTTAAATCTATATTAAAATCTAATTTGGACACTTTCATGCAGTCCCTGGCCTGGTCAGCTATCCCTTCTCAAGCCAGATGCTAAGGACAGATTCTGGAGGTTGGTTAGATGCTGTAAGTAGGCTACAGTGCAGTTTTCCCATTTGGTTTCTTTGGCAGATTTTCCAGGGCCAGAAGCTGGGATTCATTCAAGACAGCTGAAAAACTAAGGGCATAGAGGACATAGTTTCTCTGTATAGTTAATACAAGGTCAGAAGAACTTATGTAACGCGATTCAAGTACTAAAATCCTCTTTCCCTACACTGACATCACAGGTATAAAGGGTAACCTAGCTCCTGACTTACATGTCTTGGTCAAATGTCAGAAGAAAAATGCCATAAAATTAAGCTAGATTCTATTGTCTTCCTCTTCTTCAAAGAAGTAACTTCCCTGAGCAGGAGCTCTTTGGTCTCCTAAAATCAGTATTTATCCTCAACATAACTGGGTGGCTTGGCCACAGCCTCTCCCTTAATGCCAGGGTTGAGAGGTGAAAAGTTAGGTGCAAGTTAGGTGCAGCCTGTACCAACGGCATTCAGGACTACAGGGGGGAAAAGTCCCTACTGCTGAAAAGGCAAGGTTCATGACCACCTAAGGAACCTGAATGTCCACAAGTCCATGGGACCTGATGAGATGCATCTCAGAGTCCTGAGGGAGTTGGCTGATGTAGTTGCTAAGCCACTCTCCATGACATTTGAGAAGTCATGGCACTCAGGTGAAGTCCCTGGTGACTGGAAGAAGGCTAACATCACACCCATTTTCAAAGAGGGTAGAAAAGAAGATGCTGGGAACTAACGAACAGTCAGTCTCACCTCTGTGCCTGGGAAGATCATGGAGCAGATTCTCCTAGAAGCTATGCTACGGCACATAGAGGACAGGAAGGTGATTTGAGACAGACAGCACAGTTTCACCAAGGGCAAGTCATACCTAACCAACCTAGTGGCTTTTCTATCACCATAGTGACTACATCAGTAGACAGGGGAAGACCCATGGATATCATCTATCTGGACCTCTGTAAAGCCTTTGGTACAGTCCCTCACAACATCATCCTCTCTAAGTTGAAGAGATATGGATTTGATGGGTGGAGTGTTCAGTGCGTAAGAAACTGGCTGGATGGTTGCATCCAGAGGGTAGCTGTCAATGGCTCAGCGTCCAGGTAGAGAGAAGTGACAAGTGATGTCCCTCAGGGATCCGTGCTGGGACTGGTGCCATTTAATATCTTCATCAGTTATATGGAGAGTGGAATTGAGTGCATCCTCAGCAAGTCTGTGGATGATACCAAGCTGAGTGGTGCGGTCGACACACTGGCAGGATGGGATGTCATCCAGAAGGACCTGAACAGGCTGGAGAGGTGGGTCCATGCAAACTTCATGAAGTTCAACAAGGACAAGTGCAGGGTGCTGCACTCGGGCTGGGCCAATCCTCATTACCAATATAGACTGGGAGGTGATGTGACAGAGAGCAGCTCTGTGGAAAAGGACTTGGAAGTATTGGTAGATGAAAGGACAGACATGAGTCAACATTGTGGACTCACGGCCCAGAAGGCCAACCATATTCTGGGCTGCATCTGCAAAGCTGTGGCCAGCAGGTCAAGAGAGCTGATTCTGTCCCTTTACTCTGCTCTTGTGAGACCCACCTGGAGTACTGCATCCAGCTCTGGCATCCTCAGCCAAGAAGTACATGGAGCTATTGGAGAAGGTCCAGAGGAGGGACACATGGATAATACAAAGGCTGGAGCACCTCCCCTATGAAGACAGGCTGAGAGAGCTGGGGCTGTTCAGCCTGGAGAGGAGAAGGCTATGGGGAGAACTCATAGTGGTCTACCAATACCTGAAGGGGGCCTACAGGAAAGCTGGGGAGGGACTATTTGCTAGGGCATGTGGCAACAGGACAAGGGGCAATGGTTTTAAACTAGAGCAGGGCAGGCTTAGATTAGACGTTAGGAAAAAGTTCTTCACTGTGAGGGTGGNGAAAGCTGGGGAGGGACTATTTGCTAGGGCATGTGGCAACAGGACAAGGGGCAATGGTTTTAAACTAGAGCAGGGCAGGCTTAGATTAGACGTTAGGAAAAAGTTCTTCACTGTGAGGGTGGTGAGGCACTGGAACAGGCTGCTCAGAGAGGTGGTGGAGGCCTCATTCCTGTAGACATTCAAGGCCAGGCATGATAAGGCTCTGAGCAACCTGATCTAGTGCAGGATGTCCCTACTCACTGCAGAGATTGGACTAGATGACCTCTAAAAGTCCCTTCCAACCCTATAATTCTATGATTCTACAATTCTGTGATTCAGCTCTGTTCTGTTCCGTTCCCTAGTGCTTTTGTCCTAAGCAACCAACATTCTGAGCACAATATGTATGCATATTCCTCTGTTACTTTTACCTTTCCTCTTTTGGTTTCCTATGTTCCTTTTGTTAAATGTATAAATTTTCCTTTTAAATTTCTGCTCTTTACCACTGCATTCTTACACTGTTCACATTTTTTACGGTGAGAATCCAATAGTTCTTGGCAAAACTAGGAAGCTGGTGAACAGAGCTATAGTGACCAAAACACTTCATCATGGTATGGAATAAATTGCAGTGCTTCACACACAAAGAAGCTGAGAAGAGAGCAGCCCCCCCGGAAAGGATGCCCAGAGAGACCTTAGAAGAACTAGAAAGTATGTGTCACCAAGACCTGAAACACTGTTGCATAACAATGTATTTAAGAACTGTACCATGTAGTGATATAATTTTTACATCTGTAATTCACCACCTAACACACTGCTGTGTCCTAATTACAATAGAGAAGCATCACAAATAAGCCAAGGTATGTTGAAACAAAACATGCTCCTGCCTGCCAGTGCCACTGGAAATGGATTTGAGCACAATGCAGTAGCAAGGTGGCTGCTGAGATACTGGAGTTACGTACATAAACACATTGCATTTGCTGCCCACATTTTCACAGAATACGGAAGCATTCTTCATAATGAAGCAGTATTAAAAAGCAACAAGACTAGACTAAAATCAGCCTTCTAAACACATACACATATGAGTACAGCAGGAGGCACCATCAGGGGGACAGTTTAAAGGCACCTAATTTAGGAGCTGGGGTTACCTAAGAAATGACTGTGCTACCTCAAACCTCATAAAATGATGCTTCTATTGATACTTTTCCCAGGCTCCAGCAGCTTGTGGTTCAAAGATTTATTTAGCCAAATAGAATTCTTTCTTTCATATGCCTTGAATGCTTATGATTTTGCTCAACTGCTTTTGAACCCCTGCAGAACTTCAGTAACATAATGCTCTGTGATAAATATGGAAGCACTCACATGAAGAACGAATTCTCCATGAAGAAATACTTCACTTTTTTGTTTTAAAGAAGGATTGCCATCTTCAAACCAGCTACACAGTTGGCAGTAAAATGAGTGATGACAGCAAGAGATGAGTAAAGTTTGTTGCATGATGAGAATACTAACATACTAACTCATTTAAAAACAGGACCAAGTTTGTGTTTGTGGATGAAAAAGAGTAAGAAGAGACAGCCTGGTCTAAACCTTTGTTAAAGGTTTGGATATTTATCTGGAATGGAGCACTATTTGGGGCATGAGCAATTACAAGAAGGTGCTTGATTCTCACCCTGCTATTTATATACACCAGGTATATTTCTAGTTTCAGCAAATTCTTCACAAACTTTGAGTCTTGATGCTCAGTCAGTGGAGCATTTCTATCCTTTCTTTGCCTACTACTGCAAACACCTTCTCTGGTAGTTTTTTTCATGAAGATCATGAAGTTAACAGAGTGGTTTGGGTTGGAAAGGACCTTAAATATCACCTAGTTCTAACCCCCTTACCATGGGCAGGGACACCTTCACTAGCCCAGGCTGCCCAAAGCCTCATCAGCTTCTCTGAGAAACCTGTAACCTAAACCTAGTCCCTTTCTAGTGTAAAGCTGTTGCCCCTTGTCCTGTTACTACAGGCCCTGTTCCAAAGTGTCTCTCCATCATGCAGGAGGGAAGATGAACCCCTGTGGAAAAGCAGCTGAGGCATCACCCAAATTTCAAACTTTGGGCTCAAAACGTTAACTTTTGGGGTCCTATTACTCCAAGACACCTGGTGCCAGCAGCCATCCACAACCTGGGGCAGAGAAGCGGGGCGAGGGGGTGACCGTCACCGGGCTAATGCACTGGCCGTACACCCCGGGGAGCGGGCAGCCGCGGGGGGGCAGCCAGCGGGGCCGTCAGAAGGGGAGGACGCCACCTCCTGTTCTCCGGCCTCCGGGGCGCGCAACTACGGCACCGCCCAGGAGGCCCGGCCTGCCCCACGGGATGGCCAGGCCGGCTGAGGAGTCTAGCCGTGCCGCCTAACTGGCTGCGCTGCGATAGGGTGCCGGGACAAGGAGTAGTGCTGTAGCCCGGGCTCCCGCAGAGCGCCTCTTTGCGGGAGGCAAACGCGCACCTTTCCCCTTTCAGCCCCTCGGCCGCCTGACTCCACGCCCAAGCGCTTGTTTTCGTGAAACCGAGTTCGCAAGGGCAGAGCGGGCAGGAGAGGACGGACAGCAGGCCGAGCTTTTCTGTCCCGTGCCCGCCCGCTTTGCCCTCCGCCCACGCCGACGACGGCCGCGGGCCAGTGAGGCGGGAGCGCACTAGTGGGAGGGAACGGGAGACGGGCCTTCCCCCTCGTGACGGAGCGGGCTGCGGGGTGAGGGCTGGTCACAACCGCTCTGAGGTCAGCCCCTGAAAGGGCTGTCGGGCTCGGCCCCGCCGTTCCCCGGCGCCGCTGGCCCAGTGCCGTGCTAGTGGGAAGCCAGAAGCGTGCCCGTCGGGGTACAGCGAGGGGTGTGGGCTTTCTAAGGTCCCCGAGGTAAAGGTTGTGGCACAGTGTCACCTAGTGAAACTGGTTGTGTGAAAAGACCTTTGAACACCTAAAGCCTTGGTAAGGCTTGGCATTGCTTTAAAATCCTGTAAAGGTGCTCAGAACCCATGAATTCTTTCAATAAAGTATGGAAAATGGATAACTTCCGAGTTTGAGAAATCATGTAAAAACCATAAAGTTGACAGAAACTATACCCAGCTGTATGATGTGTATGATCACCACAATGAAGCTCTTCTGTCTCCTTCTTCACAGTTTCATCCCACCCGCAGATGGTTTTCAGAAAACTAAATTAAAGTCAAGGCTGTGTATCACATTTTCTGGTTAATACCAAGGTTCTGGAACTTCTAACTGCCCAAAGTCAGGCCTCTCAATCTCTACTTTTGCAACAAACATTTTTACTTCCTGAAATTTTAGTACCTACAACTTGAGCAGAGGTTAGTAAATCACAGGCACTTCACTGCTTACATGGTGACAAGACTTAGTGCATGTACTGTACTATGTCAGTATGAAATACTGGGCACAAATAAAGATTTTACAACTGAGTTTGAAATGAGGAATTGCCCTACATCAGAGTATTCGGGAGAGAGGTTTGAAGACAACTGTATAAGAATATTAGATAAAATTTGCCAATTATTTGGCACACTGATCTTTGCTACTACTGACATCAAAATCTATTTGGCCCAAACATATCTGAGTGTGATTATACTTAAAATAATTTCAAAATGGATTGAAAATAGCATGCAGCATACAAATGATCTTTTAAGGTTAAAACTGTCAAAATCAACTGACTTAAAAGTAAAATGAAGTATGAAATTCCTGTTTTCCTTGTAGATGGCTGAATCAGAACCTCAGGAAGGAAAGTATGATAACATGGTAAAGATGATGGAGGACCTGAACAGGGACTTAGAAAAACTTCTGGAGGAAATGGAAAAACTAACAGGTACAGGTCTTTATTAAGAATGATATGGATTTGTTTACTAAAGACATTGAGCATTTGCTATTTATATTTATTGCTCTAAAATTCTGTGTAACAGAAATGTAAAGTGGAAACAATCACCATCAACTAATGCCCAAATGGTTTTGGGAGAAAGTGTGCGAACTAGAAGTTTCCAATGGCCCCAAACTGAAAATTAAGAGGTGATAGGTGCTCATTTCAGACTGGTGGTTGAAAACAGAAATAATGCTAAGGTACTTAGAGTTATAAAAACATAGAATGCAAAATGAGCAGCAGGTGTGGGGAAGTGATTGCACCCCTGTACTTGGCACTGGTGAGGACACACCTTGAATACTATGTCCAGTTCTGGTCCCCTCACTACAAGAAGGACACTGAAGTCCTGGAGTGTGTTGAGAGAAGGGCAGCCAGGCTGGTGAAGGGGCTGGAGAACAAACCTTATGAGTAGCAGCTGAGGGGCTGGGGTTGTTTAGTCTACAGAAGAGGAGGCCAAGGGGAGACCTTATCACTACCTACAATTACCTGAAAGGAGGTTGTAGAGATGTGGGTGATAGTCTCTTCTGCCAAGTGACAGGTGATAGGACAAGAGGAAATGGCAATAAGCTGTGCCAGGGCAGGTTCAGATCAGATGTTAGGAAAAAGTTCTTCACCAAGAGCTTTGTCATAATGTGGAACAGGCTGCCGAGGGAGGTGGTTAAGTCACCATCCCTAGAAGTATTTAAAAGACAGGTAGATGAGGTGCTTAGAGATATGGTTTAGGAGAGGACAGGCATAGTTGGACTTGATGATCTTAAAGGTCTTTTCTAATCTTGTGATTCTTGAAAATGGTGGTATACGTATACCAAACTGTGTTCAAGTAACAAGAACAGGTATAAACTGTTAATTAAAGCATTTGTAATTGAACACAATTTCTAAGTGCCACTGAGAAAACTGCAGACAATTTGTGGTAAAACAAAAGGGAAACTACAAAATAAATGCTAAAACTATTTACCTCACATTATCAGATACTTGTTATTTCAAAATCAATTTAATAACTTAGGTTGTTCTTAAAATGTTTCATCTCTATGCAGTAGCATCCTTGATCTTGCTCTTCCTTACCTAACATAAGCCTCCTGACTGTAACATTTTGTTTTGATTACATATTTTATTGTAAATTTTAGGGAGAAATGTCTCTCTTTTGTGATTTACATCACTAAACTTCCACCCTGAAGTATTTTGAGGCATTTATAAAGAAGTAATAATGAACAGTCTTTTATTTAACCTTGAGCATTACTGTGGGCAGTTTCCACTTTATTTTACAGCATGCCTTTTCTGCTACAAGATCTGAACTGATAAAAAAATCATGTCCTTTATTCATTTATTGAATCTGCATTTACCTTTATTTAGCCAAAATTCCTGACTTAGCTGTTATGTTTTGGGGTTGTAGTGCAGGCAACATGGATGGCATATGACATAGTCGTCATGCGTACCAACCCAGACTTGGCAAACTCCATGAGGCGTTTGGAAGATGCCTTCTTGAGTTGCAAAGAAGAAATAGAGAAGAAATGGCAAGAGGTGCTAAGTGAACCTAAAAGTGAAGAGCCATAAAAGGAATAAATTTAATTAATTCATGCTGGCAGAGCTGCATGAAAATCACTCCAGCCTTTTTGTTTTCCAGACTGAGAGGTTTTATAAACACTGTAGAAAATGAATTGGCATCTTACTTAGAACTACATGTGTCTATACATCCATGGAAGTATTTTAATGAGATTACAGATATATACACACACACACACACACTTGAAGGTAAAAGGTAACAATGTATCTATTTTTATTATCCTCATCGGTAATCCTTGTAGTGTGCATACACAATTTACACACTTTCTTTTTAGTAAGACAAGGGGGAATGGATTTAAGGTAGAGAAGAGAAGGTTTATGTTAGATATCAGAGGGAAAGCTCTTCCCAGAAAGAACGGTGAGGTGCTGGAACAGGCTGCCCAAAGAGGTAGTGGATACCCCAACCCTGGAGGTTTTCAAGGCCCGATTGGACAACCTTGTTTAGATCTAGGCTAGGGCAAATGGCAGAGCAACATAAGAAAAATGTGCACTTTGATTAAGTGTGAGCTAATCCTTTCTGGAGGAGGCACTTTGGTACCTTTGACTACATTGTCTTCACTCTAAAAGTCTGTGTTAACTAAGCCCTTTAAAGAGGCTCTGTCCTTAACAGCTTGTGCAGGAACATACTGAATTTTCAGACACTTTTGGCTATATAGATTGACTATAGATTTTTTCCAGAAAGCTCACCTTGCATTAGACATTAAACCAGGTGGCCAATGTTAATTTTTTTTTAAATATCAAAGAGTCCCAGAGAGAATAGAGTTGTGACAGTCAGTGAAGTACCTTCTATGTGAATTCAAATCTCACTTCCTCTGTAAGTGAGCCTGTCAGAATCCTGTTTCTCCAGAGCAAAGGGACACAAGCAGAGAACAGATGGTAACTTCTCCCCCATCACCTGACAACTTTCAGAATTAGGAAAAATGGTTTATTGGGTTATTGGGTTGCGTCCATCCATCCCCCTCCAGTACCACTGAGGCAGAAGGCATTGCAGTATCATCAACACAAGTTGTTAAGATCACCTTAATTCTCTCCTCACTAAAAAAAAAAGTGCTCCTTAAAGTTCTCCCACACATAACCACGATGACACAACTGCAATACACAGTAGGGGCAGAAGTTGAGAGACCCAAAGGCTGCAGCTGAGAACACAACACACATGCTGTCTGGGGTATCTGTCTGGCTGAGTAGATTAGGTCTGCCTCTCTCCTAAAGATTTTCTTCCCAGCTGCAATGATAACCAGAGGACAGTTTGGGACACTTCAGCAGCCTGTTCCTTGAATGGTGTGCAGCAAGATGACTATACTTTTGTTTCATCACTAAAATAACTTGTATTTGTTTTAGGTTGGTTTTTTTGCATGGAGTATTCAGCTTGCAGGGACGATGAGATGTGTGAAGCAAAACTCAATCCACCCCACTTCATCCCAGCTAGATGCTTCAGGCTTGCAACACAAACCAGAAACCGAAGCCACATTAAAACATCTTGACTTCCTGTCACAGGAGGGTGTCATACACTTTCGGTAAAATGTGGACCAATAGCCCCATCTAGTGCTCACATAACTTGTAACAGTAACCTGGATTGCTGGATTTCAGCAGAGAGAAGTGTTAGCAGCAGTTCAGTTTTTCGTGCAGTCTCAGTGAGCTCCACTTTTGTGAGCTGAAGCTGTAGGCAGCTGTGAGTAACTATGAGTAATGTACTGTATTAGGAGAAAAAAACCCACAACATCCTTTTTTCCTCTCGTTACAAAAGCAAGTTTTGCACCAGTGCACTCACTGCCCAACCATATGCCCAAATGCACAAGACATTCCATTTTTGTCATTATTCATTCCTTAACCTCTTATTTATTAGCACTTACCTTATATAGTAACACTAAATAAGCAAGGCATTATGATTTATGCAGACACCCACCCAGGTACTGGAGTCTGGATCCTCAACGCTCTTCAGAGTTCCCATTAACAGTTTCTTTAGAAGAAATGAGACTTAGCTCAGAGACTGATGTGCAACATCCAGGGAAATCCAGATGGTTGGAACTGTCCTCTTCTCTCCCGTGCAGAGCTAAGAGGTTGTAGACAATTCAGGTATCTGCTGAGGCATTACAATCCCTGCGAGAAAGTGGTCTAGAGCTTTGTTTAGAATATTTATTTTATTACTTATGCTTTGCAGTTCTTGATTATTACAGTCCCAATTCAAGTTACCTCAGAAAAGGATCAAAAATATAATCCATACTCAGCTAGCTCTTCTACCTGCTAGCATAAATTGCTTCCAAAATTCAGTCCAGATCCTTGCAGCAATTTTTCCTGAAGTGTGTATTGAGAGAGCATTGAATCTAACAGCCTTATTTACACACACTAGTATTAAAACAACATTATTGTTGCTGGCACTCAGAGAGGCAAAGAGCTTATTGAAAACAAAAGGGGTAAACACCATTCCTCCTGAGGCACTTCCTCCAGGGCAAGGTCTGTATCACCTAGGCACTATCAGCATGACTCTCTGTAGCACTGCCTCCTCCATGCTTCTGCACTGCTGTGAGGCACACTTTTTTCCCCCTCAAAAAAACCCACACACATTTTCTCAATTTTGATTCTAATAAACTGCTGTCTGCCTTCACGTGTCTAGTCCTCTCCAGGTGCTCTGGGTTGGGATTACCAGAATACAAACATTGGCAGTAAGATTAGTAAATTTTAAGATGACATAATTTAAAGGGAAAAGGGCATGACAGAGACTGTTAACAGCTGCCACAAACAGAAATAGGGAGTACTGTGCAATATAAGTGAAAACAATTGGCTAGACCAACACACTGACGAGTAACCACATCACACAGGCATTCTAAGCCTCTGGGAACAACACAGGACTAGTGCATTTACACTGCACAAAGCCACTAATGTTGCTCAGTACATTAAAACAGCAGAAACTTTGACTTCCAACTTTGTTACAGCAAAGTCAGATGCAGCATGTAATTTGAAGATAATAATTACTGCTGCTAAGAATGTCCACTGTGCAATCCTACCTCTGTGTTTATTCAGTAAGTACTAATCAAGATGTGATTGCCAAAAAAAAAAAAAGAGAAACTGATAAATTGTTAGTTTGACCAACAAACCTCAAAGAATCATTGAGGACTGCCAAAAAGGAGAATAATTAGAGGGGAGGTAATTACAACAGGGGCTGTCCACAACTACCAATTCATGGACCACCCACCCTAATTATACCACCAACTCAAGAGAGTCATTAGGCATGCACACTAATTTACATAGAAGGCAAAGGCTTATTCAATAAACTTAAAATGATAAGCAATGCATGTAGTACAAGCATAAGTGTCAGTAACTACCAGTTTGGAGCATCAGTGAGCTGTCCTGGGACAGGTATTTGCACAAGGCTGCAGTAAGATACACACATAGAGCAGAGGTATCTGCATACTGCACACCAGGTAAATGAACCCCCAGATTTACATACTTAAAATTGGGGATAAACTGAGGTGCAGCTCGAGCACTAGGCTGCCATTAATACAGTCTGCTTACCTGAGCTAAGACTCTGCAAATCTTCCCACATTTAACCCACACTCCCAATTTTGTCAGATCAGGTCTTTACAAAGACATACTTTACAACCAATGGTCCTTAGAGATGTGCTGTAAGAGCAGTTCCTGACTAGCCCTAAGGGCCTGTATGGTCCTACAGAAGTCACAATTTACAACTCCAGACTGATAACCCAGCATCAAAGAATGGTGCTTTTTGACAACCAGGAAATATGATGAAGCTCTGAGCTCAGTGACAGCTTTCTGTGGATCTATCACATTAAAGCCTTAAGATCTTTGTACCACCAGCTGATATGAGCAATCAGGATCCATTTTCTGCACAGTGGATTACTGTCTAGCTCCAAAAATCAAAGTAATCACAGCAACACTGCTTCACTATTGTCAACAGCGCAAATTGAAGAAGTTCAAGCTGCCACTTGTTTGACTCAGCCTCTGAAAAACCTTCTCACCTCCTTTACACCTGACCAAGGGTCCCACTATGGCTTGGCTGATGCCAAGTATGTCCAAACATCTCTGAGCACTAATAGGGAGTCACAGCAATGCTGAAGGCTAGCTAGTTCTCCAGAACACCAAACCAGCAGAATGGATAGTATCTAAGACTGACTTTGAACCTAGGATCTCCAAAAAGCCTATATAAAAAGCCACAAGTAACTCCCATGAGGAGTCTGGTGGGGAAGGGCTGCACATAGATGTAATATTGTTCAATGCAGAAATTTACAGAATGAATGTTTCTCTGGGTGGGTATCTTGTCGCTGCAGGCTATTAGGTTTAAATAAAACGGTGCACAAAGGCTGACAGAACTTTCTCCTCCCCATCTTTATCTTCCTCAGAAGATAAGCCCAAGATCACGTTTTTGCAGTTAAGAGTAGACAACAGCCTTAAAAAGCAAGAAGCCTGGTTACAGTCAGGCAGGCAGAGTATTATGAGAACACTGTAAAGTAATTACACTATAACAACGTAATCCACCCCAAGCATAAGCCATTACAAGTGCCCATGAAAGGGAAGAATGCTGGAATGAGAAAGCAAACATAGCACAAAAGCCATAGCCCTAAGTAGGTACAACAGCATGCGAATGTCTCTGCAAATACAGAATCCTTGCAGCTAAAAATCTAAAGCACACCCCCAAAAACCAAAATACAGAACAAACCAAGTCTTAGTCTGAAGCTCTGCTCCAGGCTAATCACCCATACCCTCATGTACAGGTACAAAAGCACCACAGTTGCCAGAAGAACTCACCCTCATTACCAAGCACCTTTATTCTTTCTTCAGCTGAAGTTCAGCTACCAAGAGAACAAGTGACCTGGTAAGGGAAAGACAAATGCCCTGCCTGAGACATCTAAAATTTAATTTTAGTAAGTGCTTTAGACTTGCTAAAGTTCAGCCTATGGTTCCACATGCAGGAATTCCAGGATGGAAAAGGTCATCAGACAAGAATCACTGCATAAATCAGGTTATCACAAATTTAGGACTGAAATAATGAGGAAAGATACTAGGACCCTACTTCAGTTACTCCTTTCCTAAAATAGGAGTAACTATTAGTTCAGTGCTTTTGTTAGTCTGATTCAAATCTGGCCATTTTTAGAGACAGAATTTTTAAAGTATTTGATATATCAAATCTCACTTTAAGAAAAAAGCCCACTTCCTTTTAAACATCTGAAAGGAGTTCAAGTAGTTTTTATAACACTCTGCTGTAACATTTCAATATTTACAAATCTTAATCTGTTTATACTACAGTGAAACTGCCAACCATGCCCCAATCTGCCTGAAGCAGATTTAGTTCTGAACAAAGCTGAAGTCTACTAAAAATTAGGCCTGCTTAAGTAATGCACCTTTTAGGCACTCTCACGGTTTCCTCACCTTATTATGTTTTGTTCTGTGTCAGAATAGCCCTATTCTTCCAAGGAAAGACATTAGAGTACCACTGTGCCCCTCTTGGTATTTATCCCAATCTACAGCTTATCAGGTTTGATGCAGACACTCTGTCTCACAGCAATCCTCGGGCAATCCTTCTAACAGCGTACTGCCAAAACTGCTGGCTAAGTCAGCCAGTGCTGCAAGGGCAGGTTACGCTACAAGTGACAGCTTGCAGTGGTAGAAGCATTCTCCTTACCAAATCAAGCCTGCCACTTTCACTTCCCATCTCATCAATAGTTCCTAATTCACTGCAGGAAGACACCAGTGCAGACATCTACAGGTAGCAGATGAATTTAGTGTAGCCAAGCCTTCTCCTACCACCACAAGGCAAAAGCAGAGTGCAAGGGCCATGCCTCACCTTCCACAAAGCTGGAAGCCAAATACTTTGGGGTGCAGTTACCCCCTACACTTCCCCTTTCCTGAGGGGTAACAGGAGAAAGGGTATGCCTGGAGAACCTCACATATTAATGTGCAAAGACTAAAAGTATCAGCCAAGAACCTCTCCACCCGCATTTAGTCCTACATGTGTGCAGCTATACAGTGTTGCCCCAGCCCAAGGGGCTCTAGATGAAGTGTTATTTGGTGAAGGCTGGATAAAGATTGTACAGCTAGTAACAGAAAGCGGCATTTTAAGGAAACAAATACACTCTGGGTAACAGCAATGGCAAGACAGGAACGTGAGAAACACTGGACTAGAGAATGAAGGACACAAGAAGATAGCTGCAGAAGTGTACACATGTGCAACAGCTGAAGCAGACTGATAACACTTGCAAAACATCCAAAGTTTAGGGCTGAACATTAGAATAAACACACACATTACTAAGATAGCGAAGTACTTTGCTCATTAACATGAGAGAGCACAGGCACAGAGATTCTAATGAAAAGTAGAGATGTGAATATAACACTGCTGCTGCTTGGAACAGAAGCTTGAATACAGAGGCAGTTAAGTCCACTTTGTCTTTTTCAGCAGACAAGTCTCAAAACTATGAAGCTCTGCTGACAGAGTGCAAGATCCTAGCAAACCAGATACAGAAAATAATATCCCAGTAACCCTCTCCAAATCCTCCAAACCCCTGCCACAAGATGGCAACAGAAAAACCCAACCATTAATGCTGTTTGAGCCAAAAGAACAGAGGGAACAGTGTAGGTTATAGTTCTGTCATAATTTCTTGGCATAAGTTGTTTGGGATTGAAGTAGATCCACCTTAGCCGTGTCCTCACACGTGTCTTGCAACATCAAGACAAGCTAAAAGCCTATTAGAAGCAGCTCCAATTTTTACATATAAACACTGAAGCAGCTAGAATAAAACAAATTATTTTAAAAAGGTAAACATGAACAAACACACTAGCCAGGTAATTGTTTTGTAGTTGAAATCACTTTTATTTGTGAGGAACGTCATCCATGCTGCAGTTTCAAATAGATCTTACCAAGGAAAGCGGAAGTTTCTCCTCCCCATGTCCTGCAGTGACCAGGACTGGCACAGAAAAACTCACACCTGGGAGGTTTAGCACCAGCATCCAATAAAAAACCAAAACCACATTTTATTTCAATTTCAGTTCTTTGGTTGGGTTTTTTCCCTTTTCAGTTTGATACCAAAAGAAAAATTTAAAGATTCAATACTAGTAAAAACAGTGAAATAAAAAAAAAAAAACAAAAAATCCCACAGTTGCTGTTGAAACTGGGGAGGTTGCTCATTTTGAGTCTCGCTCTCTTTTTCTCTCTTCATACATCTTGAAGGCGTTCCCTGGATCTCAGCTGCTGGTATTTTGTTTTTTGCTTTTTTGGGGGGGGTTGTTGTTTTTTTAAGTTCTGATGTTTCAAATCTTTGCTTTCATCATCACTGTTGACAATTTATTGCTTGAGTGTTTCTTTGGTGTTACTTTAGAGTTGTACTTTAGGACACCTGTTGAAGAGCCACATTATTTTTTTTAAAATGCAGTTTAAGTTTCATTTTCCCACTGAAGAGGTTGGATATCAAAAGTAGAGAGAGTTATGACAGGCTAAGCAGGACTGACTAATCCAATCTGTAAGAGTACACTACCTTCCAAAAGCAAAACATTACCACCTCATCAACAGAGGCTATTGCTATACAGACCAGGTAGATCTTCCTGAAGAAGACCTGTAAAGCAAAGTCTCCTTTGTGACAAATACATGGAAGACAGAAATCAGTAAACAATTCCTTGGCTTGCCTTATACCACACACTTGGTTATCACAACAACAAATCCCCCATGAGGGGATGTGGCCAGCCTTGAAGTACACACAAGGCTGTTTCAGCTGGCAAACAAGATCCATCTACATTCCTTACCTGAGGGATAGTAGAGGTGCCTGGGGAGCCGGACACTACTCAGCACCACTCTGCTCGGTCACTGGAGCAGGATTTTCAGCAGGTGTTTCAGTCACCTTTGTCTGCGACATAATAAACCTTTATTATTATAAGGCAAAGACTTACCTCCTGGTCCCTCCCCTGTTCAGACATAAGCCCAGCATAACCCAGGTTTTCAAATAATCAAGGAAGATAAATCTTCAGAAAAATTACTTCAGTATATTTCCTGTAGTTAAAAAACTATTACACAGCTGACTGTCAGGGACCACCTCAAGTAGGCAGAGTGTAAGAAAGTGTTTCCTCATGAAGGTAAAAAATCTGTTTGCAAGCTGTTCCCTGAAATCACCTTGTTCAAGCAGTTCAGGAACTGCATCTGTAGCTTTAGAATCCATCCCTTGTACTACAGACAGACTGAAGATTTGAGTCTGGAAAACCCAACTCTCTCCACTTCAAAAGCATGTTACACTTACAAACTACCCAGAATCAATCCCTATCCCACTGCACATGCTATTTAAGATAAGCTGCTTGTTCAAAGCAATTCACAAGGAACAGGGGATGAAACTAGCTTGGCCAGACTCCTCTAGCACTCCAACACTTGGTAAAACTCCCACAGGACAGGTGGTCTCGAGCATTCACCCCATCAAAACGCAATCAAAGCCACATTTTTCCAGGACTATGCCTACCTCTTTCCCATCCTGAGCTGGAGCATTGAGTGGACGAGGCCGACGCCGGTAGTTGTATGGGCGCCTATACCCACGACGTTGAACCATGGCATTTGCCTCATGATGGTTCTCTTTGTTTTCAGCCTCTCCAGCCACTGGGGCAGGGCGCGGACGTGGAGGCCCTCTGAAGAGAAATACTCTTAAGTACAAGAGAAGCCCAAGGACGTTAAGCTAACATCACTTTAGCCCAGAAAATAACTAATTTGGCACCCTCAGTTTTGAACATCCCTTTGGAGTTCATCTGGCATACAGTTGTAAGGGAAAGACCTGGTTGATCAAATTAGACAGGCAACCTCGGTGTCACTTCACTGCTGAAGCTACATCCACATGTTTGGCATTCCATCCTACAAAAGAGGTAGTTAGCCCATTTGAACTGCTGGCTAAGAGAAGAAATAAGCTAGTAGTGGCCACACAGGCCAAGTTAGCTCTGGACTAACACTGTATGCACCAGTACAGCCCTATTCATCATTAATATTGTGGTCCCTGGAAATTCCAATTCCACTTGGAAGCTATTCCTGGATCATCGCTCTTTGCCTTATGCTGTTCCTCTTGACCACACAAGAAAGCACAGCATGAAATCTCAGGCAAGTTGGACCTCAGTAGCACTGAGCTGTCAAGTCTCTTCCTGAAGTACACATTTCATCCCATTTACAGTATGAACAAAGTACATTTGGACACAGACAAGACACAGCCAAAGAGCGAAGGACAAAGTCACTGTCTAACTAGTTCCCATTATCTGATTTAGATAATCCGCAGCTATTTCATCTCGAGTCAATTTATATTTTCCACAAAGTCTTAAATAAAAGTATTAGTATCACTGCAGTGAATGAGTCCCGTGCATGTAAATGCACTCACCTGTTAACTGAAACAGCAGCATTTCACTCACCTGTGATATATCTCTTACCAGAAAAGGTACATCAGAAATGCATAAATTCCTACTAGCCACACGAAGTTAACCAGCTTTAATTCACCCACAATGTGCAAAAGCCCAAGTGCCTCACAGTAGTCAGTCAGTGTTCTCCTGACTGACCAATGCTAGCAGTGACTTTGAGGAATAAAATTGCTTCTGCTCAGATCCCTACAAGCAACATGAATATTACCTCATTTCCCAATATCATACTGGTTTGGGCAGGAAAGGACCTTAAGACCATCTAGTTCCAAACCCTCTGCCATGGCCAGGGACACCTTCACTAGTCCAAGTTGCCCTGGTTTTGAACACTGCCAGGGAGGGGGCAGACACTGCTTCTCTGGACGATCTGTTCTAGGGCCTCACCAGCCTCAGTAAGGATTTCTTCCTAATACCTAATCTAAACCCATCTTCCTTCAGTTTAAGGCAATTACCTTTTCTACTATCAATACAGATCCTCTCCAGATTTCCTGTAGGCCCCATTTAGGTACTAGAACACTACAAGGTCTCCCCAGAGCCTTTTCTTTCCAGGCTGAACAAGCCCAACTGCCTCAGCTTGTCCTCATAGGAGAGGTGCTCCAGTGCTCTGGACACATCCTTCTGTCCCTCTTTTAGACTCACCCTAACACATCCCTATCTTTCTTGTGCTGGAGACCCCACAGATGGATGCAGTACTCCAGGTGGAGTCTCACTAGAACAGAATAGAGGAAGAGAGCCACATCCCTCGATCTGCTGGTCATGCTTCTGATGTGGCGCAGAGAACAGCTTTCTGGGCTGCAAGTGCACATTGCCAGCTCATGCCCAGCTTTTCATCCATTAGTACCCCTCAGGCTCTTCTCAGGGTTGCTCAATCCATTTGATACCAGGGATTGCCCCAGCCTTACCCTGCTGAGCCTCAAGATTCACAGGGGCATCATTCTCAAGCTTATCCAGGTTGCTCTGGATATTCACCCCTATTGTGAACACCACCAGTGGAAGTAATTCAGTCTTTCTTATCATTCCTTGTCCAAGACAAAGGAAATCACAAAGAAGCTAAGAAACTGAATGAGCTTTTCCACTTAAAGAACTGCAATTAAAAAAAACAAACAACCATGATCCACATTTCAAAAGGTATGGCAGGCAGAGGCTGGCTATTTCACCGTGATATTTGTAACTGCACCAAATTCCTTAGCTATGAAATTGTTCTCTGTTCTCTGAGTTCTGACATGACCACTCCAGCTTCCAGCTGGAGTGGTCATGTCAGAACTAAGCCTGGAAATCAAAAAGAAAAAACCCAATTTTATACCAATCACTTTAAGGTATGACTAACAGATGACTCAGCAGCTTACTCTGTATATCCCACTGGAAAGCATCAATGCTTATGTGAACTCCAAAAGATCTTTACCAAGAATGGCTTGTTGGATCTCTGGGTGCCCATTTATCCCAGTTCTACGGATCCCTAAGGGAAAATAAAGGACAAGACACCCTACTTCCCACACAGCCTCCCATTCTGTAATTTTTCCCTGTACTGTTACCCAGACCAGACAGGGTTTGCTTATTTAGTGACAGCAGTGGTATTCTCTTCTAGCTATTTGCAAGTCTCCCCTAAGCTCATGCAAGCTTTTAACATTGCCAACATCCTGTGGCAAAAAGCTCCAACAATCTGCTGTACACACACAGCAACCCAAGTCAACAACCTGACCATGATTCAGCAGCACACCACTGCAGCAAAGCCCAAACCAATCCTGGGCTGCGTCCAGAGAGGCATTACTAGCTGAGAACAAGCTGTGAGCAAGGATGCTCACAGCACTTCCTAGACTACACCTGGAATACTTTGTCCAGTTTTAGTCCTCACAACTCAAAGGAGACAGGCAGACTGGAGACATCCAAAGCAGGGGCATAAAAATCAAAGGGCTGGAGAAAGTGATGTATGGAGGAAGAGCTGAGGGGTAATTTGGCCTTTTCTTCCCTGGTGGAGAGAAGGTTTTGGGGGAACTCTCCACACTATTCTAGTACTTAAAGGACAACTAAACAGGACAGAGGCTCTCTCTTCATAAAGGAGATACACTGAGAAAACATGGAGAACAATCTTCACTGGAAGAACCTCCCCACAAATATGGTGGAGTCCCCACCACTGAAAGCTTTCCAGAAGCAATGGACAGGGTGCTAGATAGTTTCAGGTAGGCTCCCCTTCCCTCAAAAAGCTTGGCCAGACAAATTTGAGGTCCCTTCCAACCTGAGCTGCTCTATGAATCTCCCTGTGTTTTTCAGCATGTTTTGCACTTCCTCCACTTGAAGGCTTTTATTCTGACAGTTGAAGGCTTTTGTTCTGACAGAAGTCACTATGAGACAGCACAACCAATTTCATCCATACTTTCTATGTCTAAGGGCCTCTAACTTACCTTAATTTGTCTCTTCTACCACCCTTATATTCCTCAGTCACTTCTACTTTCCACACATTTTTTCCTTCAATCATTTTGATGATTTGTCTCATTTTTGTGGGAGCTCTCCCATCTCTTTAGCACCTCCTTTCTCCAGAGCTTGTAGTGTGAGTAACTAATTACCCCATTTTGTTACCTCTTCCTGTAGGTGTTCAGGAAACCTAAAAAATTTAGCTTTAATTGATAGTAATAGCCTCCATTTACCCATGATACAAGGTACCTCTTGTAATCTAATAGCCTGTAAGTAGGACATAACTTCAGTAAAAACTGAACAGAAGGCTTTCCTCTCCCTACAAATAGTACAACTGCTCAAAACCAAGTGGGCATGACGTGTAGGAATGAGCTGGGTGTGCAGAAGCTACCAGTGCCAAACTGCAAACCACTATCTGCAGTCCACAAGAAAAGTTATAAAGTCCAAGCTGGCCCTCCAGACAGTGGATTTGACTGTCCCAGATAAGTGGAATTTAGATTCACTGCTTGTCCAGAAAAGTGCAGAGCCTTCAGCTAGGAAGATACAAACCCTGCAGCTTGCTTCAACACCACATTCAATCACGTGGATTATATATCAAGGATATAATGAATTATTTGCTCTTTCTTGGCCTATTTCTGGGTCCAAGCAATAGATAAATACATTAAACAAGTTCTACAGTTGTTCCCTTACTCCTGGGGCTCACCTTTCCTCTATTAATTAAATTGGCTCTCACTGTCCTTACATTTGCATACACATTTGTGCCAGGGAATACAGCTTCCTGCTCATAATAAAGCCTGCACAGATCAAAGGTAATGACAATAAGAGGAAACAGTACAAACCTGCGATAGCGGGGACGATACGTAGGATTCCTATGCACTTGTTGATGGAGTTGTCCTCCTTCTGTGACCCCATCCTTCATTTCTCCCTCACCACCCTACAAGAGACAACAGAAACAGTAAAAAAAAAAGTAGTCTTATTTTACATCACAGGCAGTATACTAACTATAAAACTCAATGACTGAACACAAGCTCAAAAAACAGTGTATCTGTACAGAAACACACACATATGTGGTAAAAAAGCAGGAACAGATACTCAAAGGACTGATTTGGGCAAAGACAAGATTGGGACAAAACTCTTGTGCAGCCAGTAATGCTTCCCTTGTTCCTCACAGTAACAGACTAAAACTACCTGAGGATGCCTCTTCCCTGTCTGCCAAGCAAGGCAGAGAACCTGGCAGTTCTTCCCAGTGCACATGAGAGTCCATTTCAAGACATGACATTGCGTTGTAAGGAGTAAATCTGTTTGAAGAGGCAGCTATTATCAGGGCACTTCTGAATTTAGAAAGCTAACTCAAAGACATCAGGCAGAAGGCTGCCAGGAACCACCTCTAGCTTCATTCTACACAAAGCCCCATTCTATGAAGAACTTTCATTTCTAGATCTTCTGGATCTAATCCAGCAGGATACAAAAGCTACTCCTGGCTGACAGCCTTCAGTACTCTAAAGTTTGACCAGTCTACTTCCAATTCCATGCAGTTATTATTGCTGCCATCATATTATACTCTATTTTAGCTGCCAATCTCAGTTCACTGCATGGGCAGTAAACACCTTCTTAGCTAAGATAACAACAATTAGTGTTTAGAAAGGCTGGAGTGCTCTAAATGCCAAGAAGAAATTTGGAAGAAAAATAAACCTCAGCAACCGATCTGGACAATCTTTTCTCACTACAGTAAAATACCTTCACAGAATCACAGAAGGTTAGGAGTTGGAATGGACCTTCCAAATGCAACAATAATTTCAGTCATTCATTGCAGCTTTCCAAGTTAAAAAAAAAACTACTACACCACAAAACCACAAACACACAGACATGGCCTAAAGGCAACTGAGTATTTCACAGTGTACCTAGAAATAACTACACCAGCTATTCTTAAAAATGTGACAGGATCAATTGGTGAGGTGAACACAGAGAAATCAGAATTCAATTAAAAAACTCACAGTCACAAATAACATAAGGGATAATGTTCTCATGTATACAGCGGAACAGGACAGCTAAAAATCTAAAAGCACTCCTACTAAGTAGACAGTAGTAATAGGTAGCACCTGGTAACAGTTCAGAAGTACTAGAGGTTTGGAACCCAGAAGGAAAACTACACTTTTGAGTTAGATAAAAGTAGTATAATGCTGTCAATTTTACAATACCAATCTGTCCTTTTTCATATCATTACAGAGCGGTTTGGGTTGGAAGGGACCTCAAAAGATCATCTAGTTCCAACCCCCTGCCATGGGCAGGGATACCCTCCACTACACCAGGATGCTCAAAGCCCCAATCAACATCTTGACCACTGCCAAGTACCAAAGTGGTTTGTACTCCATAACTTCACAGGTTAAAATTCCTGTGAAGAGCAGGTAGATGCATCTCAGTAACACAAGAAATAGCACCACCAACATTGTGTGCTGTAATAGTGATTCAGGGGTCTTCTAGTTTGCCTTTTACTAAGTAAGGACCTAACACTGCTCCTGCTCTCACTTTTCTGCATGTGAGGACTGGCAAAGCACAGAAACAAGCTAAGAGAGACATGAAAGAAGACAACATGCAAGACAAACTATCCTGAACACCTTCCAGTGTAACTGCTATTTCTCTTTCCTAGGATTTCTGAGCAAGCACACGGGGAGCCAGCTCTCCACTCTGTCACTGCAGTGCCAGAAACACAGCACCACAGAAGCCTACTAGGCTGAGTCTGAAGGATGACACACCAGAAGCTAACAAAGTGTCGACTGACCTAACTGTAGGAGGGGCACACAGCAGTATTTTTCACCAGCTAAAGCTCTCCTAAGGGCTCCTGACAGTCAGATCTTTAGTAGGCCAAACTGAACTTCCACATGTTTTTAGTGGCACAGTCCAACTCCACCCCTCCCCACTGAGGGCTGCATTGGAGTATCAGATAAAAGACTCCATCTGCCCTAGAGATGGAAAGAATGACTAAACCTGATGAAGCATTACTCAAAAACAATGCAGGCGTTTTCCTATTCATCTTGAACTGAATGATGCTATGTCAGTATTTGAAGCTGGTTCAGCTTTAACAATCAGTTAAAAACAGTAGCAAAGCAACTGAATTGCTTCGTGAAAAAAGTCACAAGAGTTTCCAGTATCTTCTAGATTATCACAAAAATTCAGCTGACACATTAGCATTGCTGTCAATTGAGCTAAATCAAGTATGCTGCCAGAAGTCACCAAAACGGACATTTAACCAGAAAATGGAAGCTGAGCTTTGAGGCTTTGCTCTACTATACTGACAGCAAGTATTTTACAGTACATTAACTTATTAGGAAAGTTTCATGTGCGCTCTTAAAACAATACCACGCAGTGTGCAGTGCACACGGTCCTATTCACTCAGCCTCCTCCACATGAGCTTTCCAACTCAATGTAGTAAGTTTCTAACACAAAGTTAGGTCATTCTAAAGGGTTTATTAATGAAGCTGGCCTGCTGCACACCACATTCTTCCTCTGAAGAAGGTTAAAATAGGCAGTCATCTCTCCCAGCTTCCTGCAACCCTAAAAAGATACCAAGTTTTATCTGCCCCCCACAGAAAGGTTCTGTTAGCATTAACAGAAATGAGCTTTTTACCCCTCTACGTCTCCTTTGCTTGTTCTTAGAGCTAGAAAATGATATGAAGAGATGCATAACACGATTAATCTTCTCAGGTCCTCTCTCTACAAGAGTGTCAACACATAAAACAGCTTTCAAACTATTCTGCTTATTTTCCAACTCACTGGTGTAGAGATCTCTTCTATTAGAAATGCACACAACATGTAGATGAGGACACCACTGGCTCTCAAGCTTGTTCCACAATTCACTGGCCATTCTAACACTGTGACTACAGCTCCATGCCATGCCTGTGTTATCACATTTTAGTGATGAGCACAGCCTCTTTCCCGTAGTAGAAAAAATTAAGAGGTTTCCAATATAAACAAGGGCTTCTGCATTGGACTTCTGTGGAAAGTAGATTGACTAGAGCTGGTTAAACACTCCAGGTTCCTTAAGGTTCTCTTTGCCCTTGAAAAATTCATACTAGGGGCTCAAACAGACCCAGTAAGTTACATGCAGAGTGCAGGCAGGTTTGAGCTAACATGGCAAAAAAAAGGACAGCATTTTTAGTTTGCTTACAGCCATACCAGTAAGCAAAGAAAAATCAATTCTTGCTGCACTGAGACATTGGACTGGAGTTGCTAAGAGACATCAAATCAAAGTTCTGGAAACCTAGAAAGCCACCATGTCAGAAGTCAACTCTACAGCTTAAACAGTTTTGTTTTTCAGTAAATACTGGACTGATGATGTGGGCAGCAAACACTGAGAAAGCCTTCCACCTCTGCAGAGTAGTTCTTCAAGCATAGCAGGCCTGGGTATACGGCAAGTTTCTACTTCAGGCATGTGGCAACAGTTTCCTGCAGCTGAGCAAGTACCCTTTCAGAAGCATAGCCATGTGTGCCACACCATCAGCAACTCAAACCTGTCTCAGAAATAATCTTGTAGGACAATAACTCGAAATCACTTCACATAGAGGCACAAGCTTTAATGCATCTCTTAGTGGGAGCCGTACAGAACAGTGTATACACACTGCTATGGCTCACAGACATTAGAATCACTTGGGTCAGAAGAGACCTTTAGGTCAAGTCCAGCTACAGCCTAACCTCACCTAGTCCACCTCCAGACCATGACCTCAAGCACAGCATCTACACACCTTATTTTAGTTTACCTTATTATCTGTCAGAGTCACATGTTAAGGGACCGGTACTCTAAGGTCTTCATAATCCTCAAACAAAATAGAATCTTAACAGATGACAGTGAGGCACTGGAACAGGCTGCCCAGAAAAACTGTGAAAGTCCCATCCCTAGGAGTGTTTAAGGCCAGGTTGGATGGGGCTTTGGGCAACCTGGTCTAGTGAAGGTGTCCCTGTCCAAGGCATAGGAGTTGGAACTACATGGTCTTTGAGGTCCCTTCCACTCAAAGGATTCTATGATAGCAAATTCTGAAGAGCAGTCAATGCACTGACAGGAAGGTCTGCCATTCAGAAGATATTCAAAGAGTTGAAAGCTTAACATCCTCTTGTCAATTATTATTTGCAATTTCTGGAAGCTGTAATTCTTTCAGAGTCAACAATCCCAGAGAAAATGCAGTATGTTTTGCATTATGAAACAAGAGCTGACTTCATAGGATATCAGGCACCAGTCACACAACAGCTAAAGTCTGGTACCTGCACCAAACCAGTCCAGGGACTCAGATATAAGCAAACCAAAGGAAAACGGTATGGTATCATAAATTGTTTCCCTTGTGTACCCCTTCAAGTACCAGGACCCAAGTATGTTACAGCATCACATGCTAACCAGATTTTTAGCTGCATGAGTTTGCATTAGACATCTAAGAGAACATGTCCCAGCAAGAATACCCTGAGACTGAATGTTCCCCATGTCCAAGTTGAATCTCACATTATCACTCTTCAGGCAGAAAGAAACAGCTGCTTCTCATACTCAGCAGTGCACAAAGGTTGTCTAAGCCTTGATATGTCTACTCATTTAAAATCTGAAACAGTTCCAAGACAATGCCAATACCACCAACCAAAGCATTTGTACCCAATAAAGCGAGTTGAGGGAGACTTTAATCTCCGAGACCAACAGGAAACGGAATGGATACTGAAATGTAGCTAGTTGATGAATCAACAGGTAAGACTGGAAACATCAAAAAGCTGAACAAAAAATCAAGTATCCTAGTTCTTCACCACTTGGCATGAATGCAGAAGCAGCAAACTATAATGCCACAAAGACACATTCAGCCACCAGTTACCAGCACCAGTTTCTAGCCATCTCCAACAAACACAAAGAACCTTTCACATATTTAAGGCTCAGTGGTGTCCAGCAGGATTAAATAAAGGATCTCATGGTAACCAGACAGCTAGACTTTAAGGAACAATCTGATACCACCTGTTCTGTTTGGCCCTGTGCTGTCAATTCTGTAGAAGATGATCAGTTATGTTTAAGACTTCACCAGGGCTCTCAGATCACACACAAGCCTCTGCAAGTGATAGTCACAGACTCAACTATTAAAGAAGACATAATAAAACCTAGAGTACATTCCAGTTTGTTGGATTGTTCCAGGCACTAGTTTAGCACCAGCACAAGGCAGATAAGAGTACTAACTGCTCAAACTATAGCCATACACCTCATACTTAATCCTTCCTCTGCAAAGGCTTGCAGGGTGAGCCACTTAGGAAGGCTTGCAAGTGTTATGAGTAGTAGTGCATTACTGTATAATTTCCCCTTACCCAATGGAACACTCCTTTGTGTTTACTCTTCAAACAAATACCTTAACACCCAAAGAGATGCTTTTAACACATTCTAGAAAGACATGCCAAGAAGGGTCTATGGGACACTAAGCTATCAGTAACATCAATATGCTGGAAGAACCCAGAATATACTGAAGAACACTCACAATTTAAACAAACATCTTGCTATATACCAGTGCTAAGCTCATAGTATCCTCTCATGAGGAGGTCAGAAGACTGCTGAACAGGTTGGATAACAATCACTAAGGAACTTAAACTTACACTTCGAGGTGGTCCACGGCGTCGGCCAAAATAGCCACGTCGATAGCGGCGTCGGTCTGCAGCATAGCGGCTGCCTTCTACAGGGACTCCATCTGGACCAGTGACATTAGCTGCTTCTGCACCCTAGAAGGCCAGAAGTAAACCAGGGTAATGTGAGAAAAGAACAAGCAGTTATAGGGAGATGATGAAACATGAAAGAGGCTTTTTCGCTTCAGTTCCAAGCTACAGGAATTCCTTCCACAGTGCAGAAGTAGGTCTGTTACTCTTAACTTCATAACCAAGAGTTATGATCATGAATGAAAAACCTAGAGTTAGGGAAAAAAGCGCAGAATACCTCATTAAAGACTGGGGGGAGGGGAAGTGAGAAGTGAAAAAACCCAGACCCAACCAAAAAGCCACACACTCACCCCAAGGAAACTCAGAAAACCCTCAAGTGTTTGAGAATGTAAAAGCACAGAGAACTTAACAGTTCTTGTGGTTAAGCTACCAGTCTCCAACAAAAACTCTTCAGGGCAACAGACATCACAGCTAATGATTACTGGGCAGTCTGTAAGCTTCAAATACTCTACCAAGTAAAAATTAGAGGCTGGAAGTACTAGACTGTAGTTAAAAGTTTTGATACATATCTAGAAACACTTCTTAATGAAGCCCTTAAAAGAGATCTTTCACAGAACAGATGTACGAGTGGCACCCACCCCACGGATTAACACATCAGGCAAAACCACCAGATACACAGCTAGTGTTCTGTGTTACTGCCCCCCAGAGTGAAGTTAGCTCTGTTGGACCATACCCCTAAGTCCCAATCATCTCTCACCTTCTCTCCCTCAACGACATCAAATTCTACCGTCTCTCCATCACCAACGCTGCGCAGGTATTTCCGTGGGTTGTTTTTCTTTATCGCCGTCTTCAAAGAGAGAAGATACAGTTTTGTTTTATTTATCTTCTACAGGGATCTCTGAATGTGTATGATGGAAAGGCAGTATTCTGCCATAATCCAAATTCTACACACCAGACCAGTGACCACACTGAGATAGCCTACATACATAGATGTCTTATTCCGTAGGCCCTTCTGTACTCAAGTCAAGGTTTAGGACAGTCTCAGTACTCATGAGTTTACAAGTCAGCTGTTGACCCAGCATGCCTTCTGCCATTTCTCCTAAACACTCAAATCATTATCTATTTCTGCATGAACAGAGTTCACAGAGTGTTCAGTCTCCTGCAGGATGTTACCAAGGCAGCTCCAGCAGCCAGTGTGACCCATACATTCAGTCATTAAGAGACCTGCAGACTATTTGGAGATCTTAATGACACCTATTAAAAATTCGTCAGGTCTTAACTATAAGGTATCATGTTACAGTAATTCTTATCTGAGTTGACATGACAGAAACCCCAATATACTATTGACAAACACAGCTTAGAATCCAAACCAGTTTACAACCCCCTCAAAATCACAGGAATGCTCAAACCTCCCACAGTGATTTTCAACTGGCAACTACAGATGCCTTTTACTCTTCAGAGTAATTCTAGGATTGCACAAGAGTCAGTTAGCAAGACAAACCTACCTACTACTATTTGCTCATTAGTTAAAGAGTTCACAAACTGAAAGACACTGAGTAGCAAAAAGAAAAATCCAGAACCACACACAGGGCACAAGCCAACTGAGTAGTCAGCTTTTTATTGAAGTTCTCAGAGATAAATTAACTGGACATTTCCCAATACAGAAATCTTTTTTGGAATGAAGGAGCAGACCCAGTACATAGAAGCATACATATAAATACAGGGTACAACTGTAGCTTAAGAAATGGGATGCAGGGAAGAAACAGAAGAAACTGCTCTCATCTGTCCACAGTTCAAGAAAAACAGGCAGAATGAAGACCAGCTGATCTATTGCCTGTGCATGACAATATTTACCCGTGACAACAATATTCATTCAGTCAACAATTGCTCAGAAAGTGCTTCCTACTGAAAAAAAAGTTCTCATCAGTTTAAAACTGAGCTTGACTAGTTAAGGAAGAGTACTGCTGATGTTGAACACAATCTCCTTTGTGTTTCAGGCAACAGGTCATCACCTCCTCTTTCCCCTATATCTAGCCACTCCATTCCCCATACCCTGCAGGGTCCCTGAACAGCTTAAGGGAGAAAACTGTACATATTACTACCAAAGCAAAAACACTCAGGAGGGTTGTTTAGTTTGAGGTAGGTTTGGGATTTTTTTTGTAGGTTTGTTGTTTGTTTTGGTTTTTGTTTTTTTCTAATGGGAAGAAAATTAGCTGCTCAAGTTAATTCTTTTGGGAATTACTTTATAAAGTGGAGACTCCCACCCATCAGCTGAGACAGCTTTGTTTGCTTTCTGCTGACCTATTAGTGTAGCTGTCCCATTTCTAAAGTCAGCTGGAAGTGCTAGCTTTCCCATAAATGCTATATACTAATACTGAAATCGTAATCTTCACTGCAGAAGAAGGGTTTAACTCTTCCACCACCACTTGCACTGACAAAACTGACTCAAATTCCTAAGTCAACAAGCTGTATTTCAGGCTCCTTCCCCTTCCTGATGAGTACACAGGAAGAAGGGACGACCAGATTTCTTCTCAGCAGAGGGTATACTTGAGATTTATCAAGCTTCTCAAACATCTTCCAAGTAATGGAATATGAATTCAACATGATTCCACATGTTCCAGCTTTGTGGACAGAAGCATCAAAACTCAGATTTGCACTTGAGTAGCCAGCCAATAGGAGATAGCAACTGCCACACAGCAGGCTGAGGTTTGTTTCATAAAGTCAGCCTGAGTAAGACTTAGAATCCAGAGCAGAAACTATATGGCTTTAGTACTTATTACTTCACCTGCGGGTAAACATTGCTGAAATAAGCCTCTAACAAGCCTAAGCTATAAGCTTGACGAAAAGACTTCTGCTCTGTATATCCAGAGGGGAGAGAGCACTATTCTCCTTGTTACTGCTCACAGCATCCTGGCAGGCTCCAGCTTCTTTCATTCAAAGACAGCACTCAATTAAGACAGAGCCTTTCCTTTCCCAAGGGGACACTGATCAAGACAGCTGTATTAGTCTTCAGACCTAGTTCAGTATTTTGTTTGGGGAAGTTCTTCCCGTATACTCATGATCACCTCATCATGTGCACATCCAGCGCTGTCACAGCAATATTCAAAACTGGTTGCACCAGCTAATACTGTGTGTACAGCAAGCTGTGCACAAGGAATACAGTCCAGCAAAAAAACCAAAAAAAGACCTGTGCAGTAGATTAACGCCTCCTACACGCTGCTTGTTTACTCAAACTATGCCTTATCAAACTGTACTTCTCTGGCTACTGACACTTTTAAAGATGTTAAAGTGGAAAAGCATCCTAGCCCAAGGCAGATGGCTCCCACTGCTCACACAGCCTCTAGACAGCCTGTCCTGCAGACCGTGCCTTCCATGGACCAACCAGCCAAGAGCACAAAACAAAGTGGGTGAAGAACTGTCTTTCCCCAAAACACTGCTTGGGTTCCCAGCAAAACAAAGGGTTAATTCAAAGCAAGCGATGCATGCCCTAAAGAGAAAAGCATTTTAATCTGTACTGGGTTTATAAATAGCATCCAATAGCCAGACGCTGAGCGTTAACCCTCATTCCAATCATGAGATCAGCCTGTTGCCTCCCCGCTAGATGCATGCCGGGGAGGCAGGGAGGAGGCTGTATCTGTTCAACTAGGTCAGCCTTATTCTGAAGGGATTAGGCATGTAATCCAGCCCTGCTTGGGACAGGCATGGGGAGGAGGGGCAGAGACAGCACCACACAGAGGGAGCTCACAGCAGGATGTTTGCTTATGCCACAGATTTGCCTCCCTTGCCTGGCAGGACCCATACGCTCACCCTGCTGAGCCAAACACTCGGGCAGGAGCTCTGGCCAGAAAGCCCCAGCCCCAGTAGCCAGCACAGTTACATAGAGGAGCAGCTCAAGATGGAAGAGCTGAGGAAGATCCTATTGCAGCCACCCCAGGCCAGAGCTGGAACCATCTACTCTGCAATGCATAGCCCATCAAGAGGGTTAATCGGATGCAAGCTTGCATGTGATGTGCTATTTCTGAAGCATCAAGACAGTTTTACTCCATGCTCAATCTCAGGGGATTTCAGCCACACAAGACAGGAATAAGTTTTCCGTACACACACCAGTTTACATCTTGGTGAGTAATCTTCTCCACAGGTGAAGGAGACAAAACAACTCACACAACTGTGCAGGTAATACCAGCTTGCTGTGGGCTCTGAGTCTCACCCAACATGGCTCAGCATTACTCTGCTCATCTCAATCATTAGTACAATAACCATTGTCCAGGGTGTCTTCTCACAGGTCTCAAGGTAGTTTCACAGTGCTGCCTATGTGTAACATGTTTCTGCTACTAGAACTCCAACCACCCTGCTCTGTGTGTGCTCGCACTGAGCTGCAGAGGCAGCACCTGTATCAGCATGCAGACACAGTCATTAAGGAATGAGAGTGACCATTAGAAGTCAGTACACACAGAAGGGTCTTGCTCCCAGTGCACCAACTGAACCAGTGATGCACATGACACCTCCCAACATTATCTTTGCTCATTACAGGTACTAGACATACACTCTCCCAGCTTTATCTATTTTGGGATAACTCAACTACACCCCTCGATCCACAGAAGGAACTATCACAGCCTATTTAATTACAATGCCACAGGAGCTAAACTAACTTTCCATGCTGACCAGCCTGTTTAACACAGCTACACATGCACAAATCCTCACCCTCTGTGATGAGCTCAGAGTGTAAATTTGCTGGTTACTTCTGACAGAAATAATGCCACTTATGCCACAGACATCTCACTTAAGAATGATGGGCCTGCAAGTGTTTCGCAAGACAAGCTCCAGGTGCAGTATGTCATTTTCCAGCAAATTAAAAGACTCAGAAGGTGCAAAACCAGAGCTAAGCCAACTAACGAGTCTACATCGACACAGAGACAGCATCTTCTCATTAGCTGCCTGCAACCTGAGAGTTTGCAGTATAAACTTAGAACAGCCTACTGACAGTTGAAGGAAAGTTCACCAATGACAAGCTGCTGGGCAGCCTCCCTCTGCTTGGGCACACAGCCCTCCTCCCCTTCTTCCCAAGAGCAGCTGCCTCACAGGAACAGCTGATGGCAACCCAGCCTGGTCCAGAGCCAGGCTAGATCACTTTCTCTCCAATACCAGGGAGGGCAGACAGAACAGACCTGCAAGTGAAGAGGGCAGGAAGAAACAGAATACACAAGGAGCATGAGGAAGTAGAGAGGGAAGGAGAGGCAATGTAGAGTTATTTGCTAACTGAGGAGTCCTCTCTCCAAGCAAGGGACAACCAAAAAACAATTAAAAAAAGTCACCAACACCCAGTCCCCCTTCCCCTCTCCTAAAAATCCAAACACTCCACCTTTAGCATTCAAATCAGGGCAGAAAAAAGCACAAAAGGTTATAATACCTAATCCCTTCAGTTATAATTCCATAGAGAAGGAAAATATACCTTTAATATTCCTCCACAAAAATTTCAACATGTATCCACTCAAGGCATTTGCAGCAGACATTCTCAGGAGAAGCCAGGACATGGTCCAGCAGCTTTCTGAGGAAGTTGCATTAGAAACTTATCACAGTGCATGCGTCTAAGTAGTATTACTGCTGTCTTACCTGATGAACAAACACATCTTCTTTGGTATCATTTCTGTGAAAAGAAAGTGAGAAGTCACAAAAGTTTAGACTAAGAAACTTAAATAGAAATCCCTGACTTCACACATGGAAGTCAGCTTACCCCAGCCTGTAGTACACATCCCCTGGATGCCATACATTCTGTGTAAATCTGTGCTACCAAGACCCTCCTCTGAATCTCCATGGTCATATGCTTGACAACAGAAAGGACTCCCAGCCCTCCAGAAGGGTGAGGGGGCAGGGAGGTTCTCCATAATCTTTTGGCAAGCATTCAATATTTTGATTTAGCATGGGGCAGAGCTAATGACTGGACTGCTTGCCTTTCACTACTCCACCCATCCAAAAAAAAAAAAAGCCTTCCACAGGGGCTGCAACCTGAGCTGTTACTCCTGCTATCAACAAGGGGTATCAACAGGACCAGCCATAGCTGTTAGAGCTCTCCTTTCAGTGAGATCCAAAGGAGACATGCACAAGAGGTGTTAAGAGTCCATTGAGGGGCACCCAGACATGAACATGAGGTTGTCTGAATTAGGCCAACCAGTTCAGGTTGCTGCATGCAAAACATGAATACAGGCCCATGATCTTGATTCTGTGTTTCTGTACAATGGAAAAGAGCCTAAACCCTGATGTCTGTTCACCTAATGCCTTCTCTACAGAGGGAAGGAGTGGGTCAAAAAGAGTTTGTGAAGATAACACAACCCAAAGCACGCTGAACTGAAGTAATACTAGATTCAGTTTAGGAAGAAAGCTCACAAGTTACTACATATCCACCTGACGGTTCTCACATCAGCTGCTATGGGAGACTTTACACAAGTGTTTCCTCATTTCAGCTTTTCTTCTAAGCTTACATGGCACTAGATAGTAGTCTGCAGAGTCTGGGGTTAATACTGTACCACAACAGGCTTCAGATCATCCATGAAACAGGGCTCTTCTATCCCTTTCTTCCATGTTCAATTTACCCATATGTACTGCTGTAGAACAGCTCAAGGACTTGCAGGACAAAATAACTTGCCAGGTACGCTTTCTGCAAGTTAAGCCTTCACTACACAGGAGCTTCATTTTTCATGTATCACAGCACACTTAAGCCCTTAAACCCCACAGACACTGCAGCCTTAAAAGCCAGAGTTTCCTCCAGTAACTTGGAAGTGTGAGGCTTGTGCACCTAAGGTTGGAGTGTAATCAATATCACTTACAGCTATTGAGCTTATTGATGCCATTCAGAGGTCTGTTGATGCTCAGAGAAGAAAAAAAACCCAAAAAAGAAACCTAGTGCCTGTGAACTCAGCCTGGAACATCTTTGGTAAGATGGTATCCAAGAATCTCAATGTGTATTTACAGTACCTATTTCGACCAATCAGTTTGCACTTGAATTTTTATCCAAAAACATCCCCACCCCCCCATCCTCCAACCTTACTTGCACCTTTAAAAAAACAAAAAAGGCAAGTAGTAATGAGAGAACCTACATACAGCTCATTAAAGATATAGTATGAACAAAGACAAGAAACAAGTAGCAAACTAAATTTGTAGTGAGTGTGTCCTTTTTTTCCTCCCCCTCACACTCCATCGAAGGTTGTGTGTATGGAGAGAAAAGTCCCGAGGTGACATCCAAGCATGTTGAATGCCTAGCAAAATTTATCAACTGCATGAACTTGTAGTTCCTTTGGTCCCTGTTGCAAGTACTAACTTATGGCATATTATCTGCACCATGAGCCTTAATGCCATATAAACATGACTATCATAATTTAAACATACCTGTTGATAAAGCCATATCCGTTTCTGACATTGAACCACTTGACTGTGCCAAGAACTTTGGTGGCTGGAAAGAAAAAAGTTAGAGAAGTTATTCTAAAACATAAGGAAGTAAAAATAATGTTACAAAACCACTTTCACACCTGCACATGAAGTTAAAACCAGACCTATTCTGCTTCCTTGACTCTAAGTGTACCTTCATCTCCACTGCAGCTTATACCAACACAGTAGCAGGAAGCAGTTGCTGTTCTTCAGCCAAGCGTTTACCAGACAGCAATGAAATTTGGCTCCACTGTCAGAACTAGCCATCCACTTTTTAATTTTTATCCGAGAAACGGGCAGTGAAGTTGAGAACCGATGAATAGCAGCAGGACTGTCTTCATCTTAGTAGCTAGACACAAAACAATCAGACTTATCCTTCCTTCCTTATAAACCATACCCGGCCAAGGAAGAAATATCAAGCACCATTCAACTCTTAAGTTGAAAGGCAGCCCACCCAACACCATACTAACCAAAGAAACATCACAAGATATTATTCTTTTTATATCTCTATTTCCAGAGATCATCTCTGATGTAGCAGCTACGTACTGACTAGTTTCATGTTCCAAGGATTCGAGGTTCAGGACAAGCCTTATTACACCCACCACCTATCACACAGCACCTTAGAAGCCATACCACAGCAAGCTAGTGAAACCTGTTCCTCCAAAGTAGAAGGAAGTGTAGGAGGAACTCAGTGGTGGAAGTAGATCAACCTCTCCTTCCCTCTCAGCAACTGGGTGGAGACCACAAACCTATGCTTTTCAAAGCTGTAGGGAGAATTTTGGGCTCTCAACTGCTAGAGATGTTACTTATCACAGAATGACCACAACTATCTAAGCAATCTAGGTTGCACTTACCTGAAATGGGTCTAATCACTTAGAGATGACTGCTTGTTAAAAACTTATGTTTGGGGGTTGGGAGCAACCCAGGAGGTGATTAAACGGAAAATGGTCCAGAGAATCTCTAGTTTAGAAATCCAAGCCAGTCTGCTAGAGGCAAGAACACACTGCAAATTGCTGTTACCTTCACCTGCTCTATACATGCATTCTTCTCCTAAACATTCACTAGGAGATGACAGACAGACCCTTGGTCTCACTTAGCCTTGCCATTCTTAAATGCCCTTCTGACAGAAAAAAAAAAAAAGGAAGAGCAGCCTCCTCCTCTCCAAATACAAAGCTCAAGTAGGAATGTCTGCTGATAACAGTCCACTGTCTGTAGTACAGTTGCTGTTACTCAAAGCAGTTAACAGGCAACTTCTTATGGTACTCTTAGGAGCGACGGTTTTGGCCTTTAATACAGGTTTTAGCAGAAAACGGTCATATTTAGAAAAATATATTAAGGCTGAGACAGCTATTACCTAGTACAGTACACATTCACAAGACTGGGGGGGTGACTAAATTATCTTTCAAGGTCTCTTCC
>VXBZ01010819.1:568-17126 GCA_013399135.1 Heliornis fulica
AAAAAAAAAAAAAGAAGAACGCCAGTTATTCTCACAATCTGCACAATGTACTCATATTTGGCTTTTTTTTTTTAAACAACAGCTTTCATCTTAATTTTATCTCTTCCAGAAAAAGGAGCTCAAAATTACAAGTCATACTGACTTTATTAAGATGTTAGAAAGTAACAGATGTTAACACAAGCCTCCTTAAGAATTACCAGGGTACAGGTTTGTGGGTTTTTTTTCTGTAAAGGCTGAACACTGCCCAGAGAGAATAACAAAGCTTTTTTGCTTTTTTTTTTGCTTTTTTTTCTCTCTCTTTGAATGGAGATAATAGAGGAAAGCTTGAAAGAGAAACAATTTTAATATTTAAAAAAACTTTCACAAGAGACAGTATTACACATACAGGCAAAACTTTAAATTTTTTTGCTATTATAGATAATATTTCCAAACCAAACAGAACAAAAATAAAATTTAAAAGACATTAATTTAAAAAACCCAATCCAAAACAACACCCACAACTAAACCATAAAACACACAAACATCCCTCCCTCCCACACATTATCATCACAAGGAGAACTGCAGCTATTGAGGTATCACGACTTCTGTTAGAAAATTTAGGTCATAAATTCTGCATTTTTATTGTCTTGAACCACAGTAATACCTGCCAAAAGCCCATTACTATCTCCACTGCTACCACAATAATGTAATAAACATTTCTTCTTACTCTCAAAAAAAGCCCAGTACCTCAAGCCTAAGGCTTTGGTTTATCTACAACACCTATAACTGACTGCTTTTCATACTCCTTCTACAGTATCATCAAAGCACAGAATCTATAAAGTTTACTACTTAATTTGGGGTTCTTCTGGGAAGCTTCTGATGTGAACTATACAATCCACGTTACTGCTGTAGATCTCCCCTTAAGAGGAAAAAACATAAGAAATCAACAATGCTAAATGATATTAATTCTTCATAAAGTCAGCAGGGAATACCAACATTCTAGTCTTATCAATTTATCCCCAAATAAGGCCGACTAAGTTCCCCTAAAACTTCTCTCCCCACTCCTCCTTCCAAAAAAATTTTCTAGTTCAAACAAGTTAACCCCAAAAATATATTCTTTTTAGATATTTCCCAAAGGCTGAGAAGCAACACTGAGGTTTCAGACGCTGTGAGACACATATTCCAACACATCATGATTTTCTTAGCTCTCTCCTGAACCTGTAGCAATTTATTAACACAATTTTCAAACTAGAGAACTTCATATAATATTGAAGATAATAATCTAGAAGCAGTCATGATACTGCCCCAATAGAGCAGTACAATATTCTACATGTAAAAGTAAAACCAAAAACCAACCCCTCCCAAACCCCCAATCCAAAGGTGACGGCCCTTTTATATAGTAATAAAAAAAGCAATAATAAGAATCTTCTGAAAGACTATCAAGACAAATTATTATTTATCTTGATTTCATGAACAAAGCTATGCAAATTACAGTCTTAAGGAAAGGAAAAAAAAAGTCATTTTGAAAATATAGTATTTTTAAAGGCTACACATTACAAATATATAAGTGGAGTTTAAAATTTATTGATACTAGTTAGGTGTGCCATTCACATTGCATTCCATCTGTGTGTGTCACTAAGAGAAGATTCCCAGGAGGCATAACTTTGATCAGTAAATTTCATACTAGTAAATAGTATGTTTTATGCCCAAAATATAATAAAAATTGTGAAGCACTTTCTAAGGTTTCATTTGCCGTACTGAAAAACATCACATAATTTTCCTAGTCCCAGTAAAATAACCAAATACTGTCTCATAAATGAAATATTCATAGACAATTAATCTGTACATGCAAAAGATCCCTGGCTTGCCACCAGTGGCACCACAACAGTGGTGTCAAGTTCTGCTAGGCAAAACGGTTTGCATGTGGGGGTGGACTTAGCCCATTTACTTAGCCTTAGGATAGGAAGAACCACCTACCCATTTTTCTTGTCAGATTACTTCTGACAGGTTGCTAGAACTGCCTTGCCTTACCCCCAAGAAATGCAAGATAGTGCTAAACTCTTACGAGCTATGCATCAAACTTCGATCTTAACATGACTCACCTTTAAAATATAAGCCTAACTACAACTTCTGTAGAATTAATTTTCCTTTTCTCAGCTCTTCAATGCCAAAAACATTAAATTCTATTTTCACACAAGAAAACAAAGGGTTTCCTACTGACTACTGCTACTCTTGTGCTCTCTGCTTCTCTAGGACTTAGAAATTATGCCCTTATAAGTACTAATGGAAGTGTAGTGTAACTGGCTGTGCTCTTACTCTGTCCAGGCATAAAAAGAAAACTCTTAGAGCAGTGCTCAGCTGACACACAGTGATTTACGTATACAAAGTAAGCCTCACTAACGCTAACTTATCTTACCTTGATGATGCTATGGTGTGGACTACTCTCAGAGAGGAGAATTCTGATTAAAACAAAAAAATAGTATAGCAAAATTGACCTAAAGTCTGTAAAATTAGGTTGCATTTCTGCTCATACAAAATAAAAAATGAATCATGCAATACTGAACTTTACATGAAACGCAGTTCAAAAGTCTTTCCTTTACAGAACTAAATACCTTAAAAACTCAGCTCGTCTTAGCCTTCACGCTGAATACAAATGCACCGACCAGATTCATGTGCCTCTCACAACAATTTCAGGCAGAAGTTCAAGAGTGCCACCTAAAGACCAAGAGGGAATCTGCACGCCTGTATATTTTAATCAGCTCTGGCAGTTATATTAGCCAGCAGATAGTCTTTTCTTGCCCCTTTGCATATCCATCACAGAGAAGAGGTACCACGATTGTACAGAAAGCAGCAGTATAATTAATCCTTGATATTGCACAATACAATTGCAATTCTACTATTAAGCCTCACTATGTCTCTGCAAAAACTGGAACTACAACAATTTAGGCAAAAATGGAAGGTTTCATTTAATTAATATGCAAAAATAAAAGAAAAAAAAATCACAGCTTGCCTTAGGGAAAACTACAGGAGCTTTTTCTTACTTCAGAAACTGGAATTTAACCTGATCAAAAAAGAACATAGGCTCTTAAATATTTGCCAAGAGGGAAAATAAATAAATAAATAAATCACATGGTCTCATTAACGCTCCATTTGAAAGACTGCTCTTATAACAATACATGTAGCAAGACTGTGCTCAGTAAATCAGTTCACTAACAACTCAGAAGGAAGGGCATGACATCTGACAGCATGGGCACTGCCTGATTTAGGTACAACGCAATCCAAGATCTCATAATATGGTTTGCCATTTTATTGGTGAAATCATAAATCTATCAAAAGTAATACATCTTTATTCATTCTAATTAAAGTTATATTTATAAAATTTTAAAAGTGCTTTTATTTTATAAAATAATTCTAGCTGCAATTATCTGTAGCCTAAATTATAAGATGCCTTGCCATTTAAAATTTGTGCTGCCACAATATTAACTATTCTTACTCTCTGGCTTAGGACTATCATTGTCCCTGCTGTGACAGAATTTTGTAGGTATTTCAAAAGAGCCCAACATGTATATCCCCCCACGCCCCAAAGCTGAAGGTGAGATCATATGTTACCAATCTGAGGCACCTAACCATTCCATATTGTAACTGCTCCCCCACCTCTTTGTTTCCATGTAACTCCTGACAAACTTGTTCTCAGAAGTGAATGCAAAGTTGCCACAAGAAAGTGCTGCTAGATCTCAGGTGGAGAGACACTGCCATCTGACAAGACTGGTTAGTATGGCCACCAAGAAACTGTGAGGACTCTTTGGCAAATAAGAAGAGAACATACATTTTTTAGAACTGAGAAGTTATGACTGGAGGCAGAAACACACTAATCACATTCACACTCTAAAAACATGGAAATTGTGTAGGCAATTAGTTGAAGTTATGAGCCAAACTAACATTCACTGCCTCTCAGAAGAGATCATTATCTGAGAGCTACAAGTCATCTATTTGCAGTTATCAGCATATGTGAACACAGAGAACCCATATATCTCCATATATCTCCTGCTATTTGGCTTGGTCACAAGTCTTCCTCCAAACTTCAAAAGAGAAATGGAAAACTACAGAATATAAGGTAGTATACAGTGAGCAACTGACCGGTAAAACTAAATAAAACTTCCTTGTTAAGACCATATCCCCTAATAAACTTCTATAGATAGCAATCAGAAAATCTTTTAACAGGAAAAAGACTTCTCCAATTAGCTGGGATTTATCACTGAGGTCAGAAACAGGCCTCTAGATTGTATCAACTAGCTTCTTTTACTGTGGTTTGCAGATCTACTTGTTTGCCACTCATCAGTATGTGTTAATTCAACTTCTGCAAGTCAGCCATGATGTGCCTTCACACTGTTTCGAATTCCACTTTTCCTTTTCCCAGGGCAAGGACACCCTTCTATAACCAGCCTTCCTCTCTTGCACTGGTCAAAGTTTCACATACTAATCCATCTCTGCCTGTGGCAACATTCACTTGTAACCACACTATGCCTATCCAACCCAATCTGCCTTGCTGCTGATAAGAACTATATCCTTTTGCTCACATCCATCTGATGACATTTCCCGTAACACCCATTCATTTGCTGCTTCTGAAATATTAACAACTCTGATTACATCCCAAGTACCTATGACACACTCATAACTTAATGATTCATTAAGGCTCTTATCGCTCACAATGACCTAGATCACTATGACCAGATTTTACCATTCTGAGAAAATACAGGAAGAAAGCAGCAGGAACAGCCGTCACTGAAGTCATGCAAGGCAAAGGAAAGCAAAGGTCTTCCATACAGGGCAGCACAGCAACTCGTTTCCTCTCCTATTTCCCATTACTGGTGTTTCCTCATCTAACACTAAGAGTAACATTCCTCTGATTTACTGAAACATATGGAAGGCAAGAATACCACTAGAGACAGACAAGATGCCTTCACCAACAGCAAATTGTGCCTGATCTAGTGACCTTCTATGATGGAGTGACTACTAGTGTCACGTACCTGGACTTCTGTAAGGCCTTTGATACAGTCCTCCACAATATGTTTCGACACTAAGTTGTAGAGATATGGATTAAGATGGATGAACATATATAAGGAATTGACTGGATGGCCACATACACCCGTCCTTAAGGAAAGGCTTGAATGAGTTAGAATTGTTACGCCTGGATAAGAGAAGGCTCCACAGAGACCTTATTGCAGCCTTTCAATACTTAAAGAAGGCTTCTTATTAAAGAAGGCCTGTAGTAACAGGACAAGGGCAAATAGTTTTAAATTAAGAGAAGGCAGGTTTAGATTGGATAGAAGGAAGAATTTTTATTTTATGATAAAGGTCATAAGACACTGGAACAGATTGCCCACAGAAGTTGTGGATGCCCCGTGACTTGAAGTATTCAAGGCCATGTTGGATGGGCCTTTAGGCAAGCTGATCTACTAGAGGGTGTCCCTGCCCATGGCAGGGGTGGACTGGACTTGATCTTTAAAGGTCCCTCCCAAATGAAACGATTCCATGATTTCTAAGGATTTCATCCTGGCTTCTCAACTTCTTCTGTTCATTTTTCACAGTTCCAAAGTTCACGTATTTTCAATTTTTTTAGTCTTGACCATGTCCTGCTCTCTACCAGGGCTGCTGGAGGAAACGCCTTCTAGCATTGGAACTTTGTATTTACATAAAGTTGTCTTGAGTAAAACATATTGTAAAAAAAAAAAAAAAAAGCTAAACCCCCCGTGCCCCCACATGTAATATGTGCAACAAAAAACCACTGGCAACGTCTAAGTTTCATCTTTAGGTTTGTTAATCAGATTTCCTCCAAAGATGCTATTTTGTCCTATCACATTCCCTTCAGCTCCTGCTTCTATTTTTTTCTCTTAAAAGCAGAGGATAATTATGATAAATCCTCTAATCAAACAAAGCTTCTCTACTGCATGTGATTTCTCTTTCCACTGTGTCACCTCAGTTAAAGAACTCTAACGCTTGTTTAATTCTGTCCCAGCCAGGGTAGAGTTAGTTTTCTTTCTATCAGCTGGTGTAATGCCGTGTTTGGGAGTCAGGATGAGAGCAGTGCTGACAACACCCCAATGTTCTCAGGTGTTGCCAAGCAGTCAAGAACTTCTCAGTTTTTCATATTGCCCTGCTAATGAGAAGGTGGGGAGCACCCAGGAAGCTGGGAGTGGACATGGACAGGACAGGTGACCCTAACTGGCCAAAGAGTGTGTTCCATGTTAATTACATCATGCTCAGTATGAAGGGTGACCAGTGGTGGAGGAGGGCACAGCTTCAGGACATGTGGTTTTGGAGATGATCTGTTTCCAGGATGGCTCTGAGCTATATGGCCTGGGGTGTGTGGTTTGGAGAGAAATTGTACCCTGTATCACCACTTTCACATATTTTATTATAAAGTCCTACCATCATTATCTCTCTACTGTACCAGTAAACTACCCTTATCCCAACCCATGAGGTTTGTCTGTCTTTGTTGGTTTTCTTTTCTATCCCTTCTTCCCACCAGCATTTTAGAGCACAGCTGCGTGGTGTTCAGCTCTCGTTGAGGTGAAACCCGCACTGAGAGCACCTCCACAAGAAACCTGGAGACTGTATAAAGAACAAGTCAAGGCTAATGACTTGTACTTACTCAGCTAAGGAAGAGGTAAGTGCTGTGTGAGAACAATAGCAGAGTAGGACATAACATGCTGCTCTGGTATGCAAAGCATTTGCTTAAAAGATAAGCAAGTCCTTGCTTCATTTGAACTGAGTGGAGATATAAAGGTTAAAGTCAAATTATTTAATTTGCTAACTTGATAACTCAAGGAATTTTGGAGATCTTCCACAGGTTAGAACCACATAGGGTAACCTGTACCTAGGTAATAATACCAGTAATGCCATATACATCTGAATTTACCTAAATAACTTTATCAGAAACATTAAATTTGGGTACAGAGACTAATTTGGGATAATGGAAACCAACAAAGAAAACAAAATTAGAGGCAGGTGTCTTATTTGGAAGGAGACTGGGCAGAAGAAAATGTATCAGGAGGGGCTGGGAGGAAAAATGGAGAAGTGTGATAAATCAGTGAATAACAGAGGGTGGGATTTTCCTACAGCAGAAGCATAGATGTCTACAAACAGTAGAGAACTGCATCCTCATGCTACGTGGTGTTAGGAAGGAGGTGAGACATAGCTGCACTTCACACTTGTACATAACTTGTAAGACTCAAAAGCGAAAACCTGAAAATAGTGAGTTTTATGTAACTAATAAAGCAGTCCATCCCCATGAGCTCTTTTAGAATGTCCTTCTTTCTCACAAAATGAAGCCATTGCTTTTCTTCACTTTATACAGCCATTATCCAACCTGATTTATAGGAAGAAGTGTTCTTCAATTGCTAATGACACCTGTAACATATCTACATCTATCGCTGCTTGTTGCTCTTGTACAGCACTGATTTCTGCTGCCTTATTTGTGTTCATTTCCTTGTTGTCTTTTGAATATTTTAAGACAGGATAGGGAAGACAGAAACTATTCATTCTTTTGTGCTAAGAGGGAACATCTTATCACAATTGGCTTGTGGTCTGTGGCAAAGGCTTCCTTTTATTTCCACAAATTGCAGGAAATTATGCCTAATTTTTAGCCTTTTTTAAAGTCTTCACTATTATACATAGTAGAAAAGAAAAAAATATTATGGTTCCGACCACTTCTTCATATTCTGTAATTTGTTCATCAACCGTGTATCTATTTTTATCATTTTATGTCTTTTGCTATTATTTTAATATTAGAAAACGCATCCTTACCTACTCTGATGTTCCTTAAATGTTAATTGTGTTTATAAATAAAGGATGAATTCCAAACATTGCACTATGGAAGCTTATAAAAAAAAACCAAGTGAAACAGACCACATAGAATCATAGAACTAGGACAACATAAATATGAAATAAAGCATAAATGACAATATTAAATGGAAACTTACCCAGCTTGTGGGTTCACCATTCCTAATGAGTTTTTATGAGCTGGTGACAATGTCTGAATTTTACTCCCACTTGATCCAGATGAAGATAATGCCTTACTTGAAGGGGTACCTTAGAGTGAAAGCAAGTGTGGAAATGTAAGAAAATGGTCAGAATTTGCTGTTGGAACAATACAACTCATTATATATTTTTAAGAGTAAAATTCAAAATGCATTTTAGACATATCAAGATATGAACAAGTGTCAAGATTCTACAAAAAAAGCAAGCATACAAATTTTCTGTAAATTTCTGGAAAAAATTGAGTGTTCTATTCCAGTAAAAAGCATTGAATCTCAACTACTTTATTCAGAAAAAATGGAAATAAAAGAAGTCTAGAATGTCAAAGTATGTACAAACAGGTCATGTTTGATACCTGGTGATATCTGAAATCAGAAAAGACCAGTGTTTTCATAATCATGGTATATAAGGCTTAACTACGAATTGTCACCAATTCTTGATCATATTCAACGTACAAATTAGTTACAAAATTAAGCAGCAGAAAAATCACAGGTGAGAGATCAGTATTAGATATGATTATGCAGTTTGCGTAATCACACAGAATGATTTTGCAGATTCAATTACAAAAACCCTCTAATTTCTCCTGATGTATAAACCACAAGAGGATCCAACATGCTCAAGAGTCTTGCTGGACAGATGCTAATCAGTAACCTTTACAAATTCACTTTAAATGAGTTTTTATAAACCCCTGCATCAATTTCAAAAACAAAGTACATAGCCATCATATATGCAAGTAAAATACCAAAACAACCCGGGGCACAAAAACATTGATTAAAACCCCCTGTATTATGAAAAAGTGATACCATCTTGCCCACTCATGTAACATGAAGCTCCTCCTACAAATGTTTTTTACTTAGTTTAAATCATTGTGCAATGCTGTAGAATTCCTTCCAGCTATTAAAATGATGTTACTTTTACTGTACAGTCTGAGAGCTAAAATTTAGAAAGGAAATGGAAAATTTGTAACATTCATTTCATACCTACAACTGTTTTGCTAACACTGCTTGGCTGCGGTAAGCGTGATGATGATGATGGTGGTGTCGATCCTACAGAAGGCATCTTCTTAATGGCAGCAGGTTTGTACTGTAACAAAATACAACCTAGAAATGTAAGCAATTAAATCAAACTATCTATATAACATGAGAGGCAGTTATCTCAGGTACTACAGGAAAAGAATTCTTGCCTACTTGTTAATGCCTGCTGGTATGTGATCATGCAAATCATTTCCACTAGTCTGCTTTCTTACACATACAGATGATACTAGAGGGAAACTTTATCTACCTTTACTCAGTGGTTTTGTCTTTGTGTATTTCCTGCTTTTCTATAGATTTTTTTCATAGTTTTCTGATGAGCTTAACATAATCATCTCATTACCAGTAATTTTTGAAAGAATACTCAAAGACAGTTTGTCTTTCCAATCTTAATGTCATCTGTGTCCTCTGGACCAGTTTCAGCACTGATTCAGAACACAGTACGAGATCCACTAACTGCCTGTGCCTGTTTAACTCTTAACAGCTACCACTAAAGCATTACTAGCAAATGAAAGCACAACTCCACTGTAATCCTTCATTTGTTTCAATCATAAGTTAACTACTGCAGCTCTTACCTTAATATGCCTGAATTACTTTAAGCCTCTAATTACCAAAAATATTGCTGTCAGTTGTCCTGTAGCCACATACATTTGTTTGGCCACTTAAAGAATAGTCTTGACTTGGATTCAGAGGACTTGCACAACAGAAATTCAACTTCACAAACACTGCTCCTTACTTCCTACTTATTCCTACCCTTACTTCCTACCCTTATCTGCAGTTTTCATAAATCTCTGAATTACATTTGACAGTTTTTGGCTTTGCAACTGCTGCCACCTATTCACAGATCTCTGCAACTCTCCTAAGAAAGCAAAAACCTCTTCCATGCTTGGTGTCTAATTTCAGTATAACAAAAATAATAAACTTACAGAATTAAAGAATTAATTCCTTTTAGAAGCAACACACTAACAAGCTTGATTTGATGTTGAATGGAAGTTACAAATTAGGAAAAATGTTGTAGTTTACCTGTGTTCGAGTAGGAAGCTTCCCTTTGGTATCAGCTGCCAGTTTCCCCTTGTTAGTAATACGTGCTGCTTGCTCCTTACAGAAATTGATGTGTCTATCAGCTGCATTTTCATTAAATCTCCTCTGACAATATGGACACTGAATGTAATCTTGAAAAACAGAAAAATCTAGCCTTAATCAATGCTTAAAAAAAGTCTTTTAATGACTAAATTAAATAGAAGCAGCAAAATAAAGTAACTATGGAAGCCCCTAGAAAATAAGAAAAGCCATTTCTAGCTGGGGTATAGCTTAGATCCAACAGAATACTTTCAAAGCTCGTTAAAGTAAATGAATCAGACTGTAGGATTAATGTACATTCTTCTAAGAATTAGGGATTGTATCCTCATCCTGTTGCAAAATGCTTACCACCTGTCAGACACCTGATTATGTGGAAATACTGTTTGTACTGCAGTCAAGTTCAGTGCAAATGAGATAACTTAAAACTCCTCCTTAATATCATTAGGGTGTTTCACACTTCTAAGGAAAAGGTGAAAGAGGAGTTCAAAGAGCCAGCAATACTGCTTGTTTGCAAGCTCAAAGCATGCCATTAAGTAGGAAATATTAATACAGAACTCTTTTCTTTTAGAAGAAAAAGGCTAGCAGCTAAGCTGAAACAGGTATGCTAAGGGAAGCTGGGTAGGGAAGGGTGTATACACATTATGATACCATGCATAATTTTCCCTCTCTCTCACATGTAAAGTGTAAAAGGAGCAAGGGTAGCTGTCCCTGCTCTATTTTTGTTCTGTTCTATTTGTGGGAAGAGAATCCACTGGTTAATTCATGCCTCTTCATTCATGGTTTCCTCCTTCTAAATCTTATTGCAGCATGATGAAGTCAGGGGTCTACAAACAGTAATAATCAGCTTGGAAGAAGTAAAAAAAAACCACAAGGAAGATAATCAGAGGAACAGTATCTTTCTCTTCCCTTTATCTCCTCCCTGCTTTTAAGCAGACTGAATAGTTATTTCCTTCACGTCAAACTCATTTGCAGTCTCCGGAATCAAGGGAGCACCATTTTAGTTGCTATCCAACCTAGATTTAGTTCTGGGCTCTTCTTCTAATTCAGAGCCTATAAAACTAGATTACTAACGATTCTTGCCACAGTCAAGCCTTATGTTTCCTGTGCACAGCATTAGCTATTGGTTTTACTTTAAAATGCATATGGCATTTCAAGCTAGAGTGCACTGACTGAAAGCTGAAAAATAGAACTTCACTTCTTACTATGAATGCACAGTTGCAATCTTAACGCTACCACGTTTCCTGTGGACAAATAAGGTAGGGAACTCTCACAACCTCACTTGGCCACAGACAGGCAGAAGTAAGAAGTTGATTTTTGCAGTTTTTCCCAGTCTTTCTGAAAACAGCCACTGAGCTAAGCAAATGGTTTAGCTCTTAGTCTAAAAGGAATAAATATATTATCCAACCTATTGTCCCATCACAGAAGTTGCTGAAGGCACCCAGGGACTGTTGCTCCTTCGTTAATACAAATCCCATGTGTCTCATACACAAAATACAACTGCTGCCCACACGCATGAAGACACGAGGAAGGATCATATGTACACTAGAGTATACACTACATACATGGAACTAAATGTGTACTCAGTAAGAAATGGGAGGCACTACATTTGAAGAACATCACCACTATGCATCCCTGGAACATAATCAGGTTGCTGGTGCCCTGGCAGCTAATTGCAAAGTTAGTTTGCTCTGAGCAGTTGCACTCTTGTGGTCAGAAATAAGGTGTTGAAACAATGTGACCAGTTTATGCTTCTAAGAGGGCAGAAAGCTGCAAGTTGGCCACAAATGCCTGTTTTCTAGCCAGCCAGGCCCACAGACACAAAACAGTATCTAGATAGGGATAATCAGATAGCCATCTTTAAGAACTCATGAATTCTCTATTCCATGAACTTTCTTTCCAATTAAAATTCTTACAAAGTCTAAAGAAAAATCTCTAAAGCACTCAATTATTTATTTTTTTACGTACCAGGGTCATATGATGGTGGAGGCGGTGGAGGGAGTTTTCCACCATCTTTAAGATTAAGTCCTTTTGCTGCTCGTATAGTTGCTATAAATTCCTCGTGCTTTCGTCTCCAGTTGGAAGGTTTTTTTGGTGGTTCTGGCTAAGAAGCCAAAAAAGAGAAAGACCTTTATGTTTGAAGCTCTTACTTCAAACTAAGTATGCGCCTTATTTTAGTATGTAATATTGTAATTAGATCTCTTCCACATCTTAGCTGATCTAATGATCACAAACTGCCAGCATAAATACACTTTATTAGGATGCATATATAGTTTATTAAAACGTTCATATACCGATTAAACTATAACATACCCGTGGCTTAAGAGGTTTTACTGTGGGAATATCAGTTCCTTCTGCTCTCTGTCGGCTAGAATCGAATGTCTTCCTTTTCTTGGCAGAAGTTTTTTGGCAAATGGGTCCATGTTTTTTCTACAAGCAGAAGAAAAACAAAAGAAGACAAAACTTAGCCTCTGTCCTGATTTCAGCAAGGATAGAGTTAATTTTCTTTCTAGTAGCTGGTACAGTGCTGTGGTTTGGATTTAGTATGAGAATAACATTGATAACACCCTGATGTTTCCAGTTGCTGCTAGGTCACAATAGTCCCTACATTAAGTGAAGGACTTTCCAGCTTCCTATGCCCTGCAAGATGCACCAGAAGCTGGGAGAGCACAGCCAGGACAGCTGACCCAGACTGGCCAAAGGGATATCCCCCACCATGTGCCATCATGCTCCCTAAATAACTGGGGAGTGCTAGCCGGGAGGTAGGATCACTGCTCGGAAACAGAACAGAACATCAGATGTTTTCTGGGGCTTTTTTCCACAAGTGATGAGCATTTGTACATTACTTATTCCATATATATTATTATGCTTCTTTTCTTAAGTTGTCTTTTTAAACTGCATTTATCTCAACCCAAATGTTTGGGGTTATTTTTAGCATTCTCCTCTCAATCCCTTTGGAGGGAGAGAGGTGAGTAAGCACCTGCATGGTGCTCAGTTACCTCCTGGGGATAACCAACAACATTTTTGAAAACACAAGTTACTAACATGTTATTTCTTTCTTTCTTGATATGCCAATTGAGCAAAAAAGACCCAACTCTTGATGAATAAAATCAGACCGCTCTAACTTAAATATTAATGCTATACTTTAAGAATGGAGCTACATGGAGGAATTCATGACACATGATGAGGAAGAAAAGTAGGAGGCATCTGTATTTGCTCCTTGAAAAAAAAAGGATGGTAGTTAGGCAGCATTTGCATTGAGTCACAAGGCAAATATGAAGTGTCTGAAACCCATTTCATATACAAGGATGGACCAATTTCTACTAAGACTGAAGAACATGGTGTTTTGAAGATGGCTAACAAAACACTTCATTTACTGGCTGAGGCTCCATAATGCTGTGGCTTACATCTACAGAGGTAAGGAATGATTCTGTGACCTTAACATAACCTACTTATATGAGCATGTTATTTCAGAAAGTGATTGGATACCGAAATTAAATGAAAGTCCTTCTAAGGAGCTTCAAAACTGAAACAAATGGAACTGATAACTATTTGGGAAACACACTCAAACAACATAAACACCCACCCTCACCAAAACCAAGTGTCTAGATTTACTTTAGTTAGCTATAGTGACCACTGCTTAGCTCTCATCTCAGCTTATCAGATCTAAAAGCCAACAGTGCTCATACTACTTACCAGTGCTGCTGGAAAGAAAGTCCTTCCACAAATCCTACATGGCAAGAGATCTCCAGTTTGCACTGTAACCTCACCTTAAAGAAAAAAAAAACAAACCAAAAAACACAAAACACAACAAACATTCTTCCATAAGAAAATGTGTTTCAATTCACGATTGAAAACATCTTCTTAGATTGCTAACCTCATATGCTTCGCAATAACAAATGTAACTGCAAAAGTTACATCTTTTCTGAATGGTGCAGACTATGCAGATCAGAAAGGAAAACGATGATGCACAAGTCCTTATGTATTTTTTTAAACAGTCAGCTCTATTAATGTGTCAGCATCATCTCTGATAATTTACAGTATGAAACTCTGCATCTTAAAGGGATGCCTGTATGTCAACAGGCAAATGACAGATTCACTGTAAGTTACGACAGCCCAAACACACACCAAGAATGATATTTTGTGGGTACTTCTGTACCTTTGGAAAAGAATCACCTGCTACAGCATCAATTGTATGTCACAACCCATCACTTATTTTTCTCTACTAAACTATTCCACTTTATCTTGTAAAGAAAAAAAATCTTTACTGCTATTTTTAGTACATATTTTATTCAGATAATTACTGACAGTTTACTAAAGCATTTCTGATGTTGCTATTCAATATTTGTAAAAAAATGTAAATGGCATATTTTAAATATTCACAAAACCTGAAAAGACCAACAAATCATAGCATGCAAATCTATGCAAGAAAATACATTCCTATAGTACACATTATGTAGTGGAGTTATGGTAGGGATTAAAAGCTCCACAGGGTTTGCCCAAACTAGGCATTATATATAGTAGTGTACCAGAGATACAGGAATATTTTTATATCGCTTATACATAAACAAAGAGGCAGTAAGTTTGTATTAAGTTTGGGAATTCTTTATATTCAGTATTGCAGACAATACAGCTCCTTTATAGAGTTTTTAAAAGACCACTTTGAAATAATGTACATTTTAGGCAAACTAGTGGCTTAAAATAACGAAATTATGAACATAGCAATGGGTTTTGTTCCTAGGTCCCCAGTGGAAAATAAATTTTCATCAAACATATACATACTTGTCAATTAACTATAGGACTAGTCCTACAGAAATAGGTAATTGAACAAAGTTTCATGGCAAACCAATGTATATTTCCTCACCCTTTAGTGGTTGTGTGATCAGTCCTGAGGAGTCAAATCCTGCACTTGGAAAAGGTGCAGCCATGCTAAGAGAGATTTTAAGGGTCTTGGTCCACAGCAAGTTAGACATGAGCCAGCAATGTGCCCACGCAGACAGAAGGTCCAACTGTATCCTGGGGTGCATCAAGCACAGCATGGCCAGTCTGTCCAGGGAGGTGACTGTCCTGCTCTGCACTGCACTGGGGTGGCCTCACCTTGAGCACTGTGCAGTTTTGGGTGACACAGTACAAGAGGGACACAAAAATATTGGACAGTGTCCAGAGGAAGACGAGGATGGGGAAGGCTTATGAGGAGAGGCTGAAGTCCCTCAGTTTGTTCAGCTTAAGGAAGCTGAGGGGAGGCCTCAGCGCAGTCTGTGGCTTCCTGAAGATGGGAGGGCAAAGGGGCAGGCAGTGCTTCTCTTTGTTGACTAGGGATAGAATGGCATGAAGCTGCAACAGGGGAGATTTAGGCTGGACATTAGGAAGAGGTTCTTTACTGAGGGGATGGTCAGGCACTGGAACAGGCTCCCCAGGGAAGTGGTCACAGCACCCAGCTTGACTGAGTTCCAGAAGCATCTGGACGATGCACTCAGTCCCATGCTCTGACTGGAGCCAGGAGTTGGACTTGATGATCCTTATGGGTCCCTTCCGACTCAGGACATTCTAGGATTCAGGCAGCCATGGTTCCCACTGAAAACTTTTTTTTTCCCCCTCCCAAAGGTGAAGATTAAAACTGAGTGAGATTTCTAGTACCAATATGTAACTACTAGGTCTACTTTCGCCTTTTAAAATTACTTGAATGAAATTCATTACCAGTATGTAACTACATATAATGTATTAATTGTGTTAATATACTACAGAACACAATCCAAATTGAAAATCACAAGTTCTATAAAAATGTTTAATTTAAAACATTTATGTTCCTGATTCACACAGACAAGAATAAGCCCTATTCACAGTATGACATGACCATACTATCACTAACTAAATTTTACAACTGAAGTCATAATCAAGCTTCCTTTTGTGTCATCTAAATGTATGTGTTTAACATACTCACGTAGGGGATAAGTAGGAATTTCAGGAAACCTACACACAAATCTTGTTTTGTTCTATTCTTGCATCTGAATTATACTGACGTTATCAACATTTACTAGGAACTCATTTTTATTGGTAATTGGTTGTTTGGTTTGGTTTTTTATTTTGTTTTTGTTTTTTTTTTCAATCACTATCTTAATCACATCTGAAATTTTTTTCACTGGTCTGGTTTTTGGCGTTTTTTTTTTGTTTGTTTGTTTTTTTTCCTGAAAGTCACAAGCCTGAGCATAACCTTAATCACAAGTAGTAACACACACACTGGTCACACATAGCTTAAAATGGCTGGAACCCACTCTCAACAATTTCCACAGGAGAAAGCAACAACAGTAGTAAGTTTTCCTCAATTCCCCTATCAAAAATACAAGGTATGCACAGATCTTGTTTGTTTCATTACTTTACTCTTCAATAGTCTCAGAACTTTTAATAATGCTAACAGACTGTCCTAGTTCAGCAAG
>VXBZ01010820.1:10709-26217 GCA_013399135.1 Heliornis fulica
ATTCTGTGATTCTGTGATTCTGTGATTCTGTGATTCCCCTCCAGACCCTTCACCATCCTCGTTGCCCTCCCCTGGATGCTCTCCAATAGTTTTGTGTCCCTCTTACCTGTGGTGCCCAAAACTGCACCCAGTGCTCAGGGTGAGGCTGCATCAGTGCAGTATAGTGTGGGACAACTGGTCCAACCAGAGATCCGAGCTCCTGCCTGGCCGCATCACAGCAGCAGAAGCTGCTAGGGTAAGCCGTTTTTACATTCTTTTTTTCTGTTGAGGGTGGACTTGATTGAGTTCAACACTCATGGCATAAACCCATGGCAGTACCAGAGATCTTATCTGGTTCTTCCAGGTGACCTGACACAAGTTTTCATGGGATGACATTCTAGAACAGAACCGGAAATTGGAAGAGGATAAAAGCAACCTTTCTTTTTCTAGCTATTGCCAGAAAAGGTTGGACTGACTCAAAAAGGGGGTGAGCAATGGGATAGTAATGTGAGGCTGCATGCAGAAGGTGGAAATGTTTTACACTGGCATTGCAGCAGAGGTGTCATTAGAAGCTGTGACTGAACCAGAATGTCCTTCCAAATTTCAAATGAATCACTTAGCTGTAGGCATTACAAAGCTCTCAGATCCCAGCTGATGTCTTTGCATCCACTGAAACACCAAGAACTGATGAAGACTGAAATGAAGTAAAATTCTGCAAATACAATATTAGCCCACTTCTCTGACATCCTTTCTTGAATGCACCTACATCTTCACACAGACTAAGTATTCAGTGTTTGGGGGTTTTTATATTGGGTTCTTTCCTTTGGTATTAAACCAAAAAAAGCCCTAAATCAGACCAGTATTTATTGATATTCAGGCATTATCAGTAACCAAGGTATCTTTGAAATTGGTCTACTCAGTTTTAGTTCCCTAAAGAGGCCCACACAAACAAACGTGTACAGGCAGTACGCACTGCTCCACTGGACCTTACCCCAAGAGAAAGCACAGCAAGTGTTTTGTAAGACATTTGTGAGTCTCCCTTGAAAAGATAATTCAAAAGGAATATGCAAGTGCCAAATAGTCATTATTCTCCTGGTGAACGTTTTCCAAAGCCTTCTATTATTACATGACTAAACACAAAAGATACAAAAATCCTTGGTTCCATGAAAAAATCCTGAAACAAAGCCTTAAAAATATGGGGTTTTGTCAACTCATTAGCTAGGGCTATAACTTCACATAATTGAATATATCATGTAAGTTTTACAGATGAAGACATGATATTGTCTTGTGAAGTTTTTGGGTTCAGCAACTTGTACCTTAAGAAGAAGGATCAGGTATAAAGTATGAAACTTGATCAGTCAGAATCCAAAGAAAAAGGCTTAGAGCTCACATCAGGAATGTAAAACTTTCCCCTTATTTCCCTTTTTTTGGCTCTCACAAGAGCTTCTCCCCAGAGCTACTAAATACAGCTTTCATTTTTGCTCTTTTATGCCAGAATCTACAAATCTACAGAACAAACTGGAAAACTGCTACAAACATTCGTCAGCTAGTTGGAAATCGAGTCTGTTTTCCTCGGGCTTAGATAGGAACTTGCACAGTAACTTTAAATTTTCACATTAGAAAAGCATTTAGAAAAATGCACTGTATTTCTTGGGATGTAGCTGTCACTTTAATATGAATGTCTCCAAAGAACTATATTTTTTATAGCATAATTACATTTTATCATAGTATCTACTTCCCAATTCCTTGCACATATTTGCTGCAGTGCTACCTCCTCTGCTGGACGGGTGATAACTTTGTGATGGCATTGGTGAAGCAGATAAGGGGCTTCAAAAGAGTCTGTACAATTTACAGGTTTTAAAAAATGATTAGCTATGTTTCTGTTATCATACGTCTTAGGTATGGGCTTCTTCTGGAAACAATTATCTTAGTCACCAGAACAAGCTTTCAGCTTGAATCCAGTGTGATTTATATTTTTTTCACCTCTTATAGAGAAAAATACAGATTGTTTTCACCTTGAGTAGTTATTTAAATGCTACTAGAAGCTGGGTTTTATGTAAATATTTCTATTATTACTAGTAAAGCTCTCAGGTGTCCATTAAAATCTATAATTTTTTTTTTCTCACCAATCAACAAAGGCAATAAAACCTCCTTCTAACTCCAGTTACAGAAAAATCTTAACCCTCAGACACCCTGTTGTTGAATGCAATTCCTAAAGATTAATTGCTTCAGACTCTGTTCTTCTTTTTATATTTCCCAGTGTTGGGGAATGGTGGCAAAGGCAGCTTTAATTTGCTCCACAGCAGATCTTCCCACCTCCCCACACCAGCCTTCAGCAGGATGCACCAAAGTTACATGAAAACTCAAGCACAGCTCAGCTTTGGATGCTCAAAATGGCCTTGTGAGGGTTTTAGATAGATATTCAAGTTAATTTCATAATTTAAAGAGGTTCCTCATAGCCACAAAGACAAAAGTATCACTTATTAAAGTTACTGTGCAAAAGGATGACAGCATCAGCACTGAACACTTGTGGTCTGCAGCGTGGTGTTTCACAGAAGTTGTCTTGCTATCAGTTTTTATTCTTGTTCTGTCACTCTAGGTATATGTTGGTCTTGTCCAGACCACATTTTTATTAGCCCCGAGCAGATGGATCAGAACTGAAGTTTTGCCTCTGAAAAACTTTGAAAGCTCTCTCACATCTTCTGGAGGATAATGATTAAGGTTCATGAGGATCTTGGAATATTTCCTCCTATAGGCCTGAGTCATCCTTTCAGGCCTATAGGAGGAAATATTCCAAGCACACTCTCCACTCTCTGTATACCAAGCACACTCTCCAAGAGGAGAGTGTGCTTGGTATACAGAATTTGAAGAACAGTCAAAAGAAGTTGTCTGACTGCTCTCTCCTAACTTCCAGCACTAGTAACTTCCAGCATCAGCATTGCCATTTGCAGGAGGCCAGACGCCACGTTCCTTGAGGCAGGAGGGAAGGATGTCCAGGCTGCTTCAGTGTGGAGCTCCTTCCCCAGGATGTTCAAAGAGCAATTCCCTCACAAACAGGGAGGACTGGTGTTGATTTAGAAATGTTTCTGCTAGTATTATGTTCAAAATGAAACATCTGTAGCCTAATAAACTGAGGTATCTCTCTGAAGTGTCTAAAAAGTATAAAGTCACCTGTTTAAGATCTTTCCAAGGAGAATAATGATGTGTCAAGCTCTGGTGAAAATTAGGTAGCAAATCTATACAACCTTGCAATCAACTACCAAGGTGGACTCTGACATTACAACAGACACTTCTGATTACAGGAAAAATAATCTGAAATTCTGTAGTTGAGGACGGAAAGAATACATATGTGAAGGAGCTGGCAAACCAATTGCTCCAGACCTGCTGGTAGGGTGTATCTCAGAAATATAACTTTGCTGCATAATATATATATATATTTGAGACATTCATATTAAAGTGACATCTACATGTCAAAAATGCAGTACATTTTTCTTAACACTTTTTAATGCAGAAATTGAAACCTACTGCATGTGATCCTACCTAAACCTAAAGAAAGGTGAGGGAAGAATCAAAACTAAGGATGAACTGAACTTAATTAGGTATGAATAAGCACAGAGCCATCTGAGATGTCTTTTCCAGTATTATGGTAACATATAAATTAAACAATTAAGTGCAAACTTAGGTGACTGTCTTGCTGAGTGTAACATCTGCACGTGATCCCCCAGACTGGACAGAAGGAAAGGAGGTGAGGGCAAGGATCAAAGCTAAGGATGACCTCCACAAAACTCTCATAGAGATGGATGCAGATGGAAGTACCTAGCAAATCCTGCATAGCCTGACCCTGCTCTGCACAGAACGTTGCAATAGGGACTTCTGAAGGTCCCTTCCAGTTTGAATTATCCCACAGTCCTACATTCAGACACAGACTATACATATATCCTTGCTGAAAAGTGGAGATCACCACATTTTTCTCAAATCAGTCACCACAATCAGTAACCACTTGACTTTATTTATAGCTGTGATCATTATATTTAATCTTGTGTGCTTCTGAGTAGCAGTGATGACTCCAGTGACGGCTACTTCAACAGACAGCATCTTGTTAATGTCAGAGCTGGAGTCAGATTTGCATTCAAGTACTGCAAAGCTCATCAGTACCTGTCATAGCTTGACAGAAAAGTTTTACCACATCACAGGGTTTCAGGCATGTGACTGCTTTGTAAGGATTATTTTAAGAAAGGAAGACACCTACATTTGGAACCCTCTTTGTACAATATCTGAATTTAACTTGCAGTTAAACTGTGCAGCTGAGGGTTTAACTAGAGTCATTATAAGCTACAGTGGTGGCCTACCTGTCACCCATAGTCTCGAATTCAACTGTGATTGGAAGAAAGTCTCCCCTGCTGATCTTCAGTTGAAATGCACGGCACACATCAACATTTCCTTTGGTCTTCCTAAGAGAGGGCAGTTCCCAGCCTCTGCAGCTGGTGTTGGCTTTAAGCCAAAGAAAGGCTGAATGGATGAATTTGGAGACAGAGTCATGAAATGACTAATCGAAACAGCAGCGCCTAACGCTCTCAATAGTCGCATGCTGCGTTGACATTTTCAGGCAGATCAACTCAAGATGGCCCAGTTACTCTGTGGCATTCAAATAAAATCTTACAATGTAGCCCTATTAGGGCAAATCATTAATACCCATTCTTATGGGTGCTAAAACACTTAGACGAGGCACCAGGTGACTCCACAAGAACCAGTAATGAATGTATGACCTGCTGGGTAATGAGGCCATTTCTAGGTAAAGATTAATGTTTACTTGGGAGCAATCTTATGGTTCACTTCACCAGAACAAGTTCTCAGAAAAATACAGATACTGCCTTACTGGATTCCAAGGGGAAACATCATCTAAAGAACCCTCAGAGGCTCTCAAATTAAAATCTGTATTCAAGGGATTTCACAGAAAAATCACTGGAGGAAAAGAGCTTTGTAGATATCTGCTTGATCAGGACTTTCCAGGATATCTATGGAGCACTTTATTAGCAAAGTTACCAAAGTCATCTCCTCAGCCATAGGAAAAAATACATAACTTGTGGGACATTACCATGTCCTATTACCCTTATGGCTGAAAAGAGTTACACGCACTGATAACATCTGCATGAAATACTGAACATTAATGATTTGCAGCACTGACAGTAGAGACAGATTTCAAGCTGTCCTGCACTTTTATTTTGAAAAAAAAAACTATTTACACAAATAAGCCAAACCAAAACAATTTGGAGCTGGAACCTTACATAATGGAGGTAAATGTTTTCAGAGAAACTTGGAATATGGATTGGCTCAGGTGGGCTTGCACAAGGTATGTGATGACTGGAGATGTCCCACACAGGTATAGCCTGTTTTCTTTCAGCTACTGCCACATTCACTCAGTGCTGATGTGTTCCCCCACATAGTGCTGTGTGGTTTTTTGCCAATCTTCTGCATCAGTGGGTCAGTGCAGGAGAACTGATCTTCCTGATTTCTTGTGATCTGGGAGATCTTTCCATATCAAAGGCCACCTTGATTGCATATGTACAGCAATCTCCTTTCCCCTCCAACCGCTGCCCCAGACTTCTTTTTTTCTCCTTTCAATCAGTGGCTGACAGATTTTATGGCTATGGTAGAAAATACAAGTCTGGCTACCAAATGACTCTCCCCTTTGAACTGCTGCAGGCTCTCTTGGGCTCACAGCCTGTGAGCTGGGATTCACCCACAGGGACAAAGCAAGCTCACATCATCTTGGAAAACAATGCTGTCAGTAAAACATGCTTGGACTTACCAGCACCTAACAGGATCAAAGGGTCTTTCTGAACATCCTGGAATGATCATGTTTCCCACTACTTTAGTCAGGTATCTCAGAGATATCTTTAGAAGTAGAGTACTTACACACTAAAGAAGTTTCTGTTCTATTTACAGGACAACTCTGAGTGTCATTCTTTTTGAATATTAACACCTTTGTCGGTCAATTCCGTGTAGGAATAACTTAAATAATTAGATCCATATATGTAAATTTATACATACTTTACTGTTTTGAAGAGAAGTATGCAAAACTCTTCATGATATGCTTAAACTATCAGGCAAAAGCAAGACACAGTCTTCACAGACTTTAGCTTGGGTTTTCTAATCTGATTAGGGGAGAAACTGAAAGAGTATGGCAGTTGTGGCTTGTGTGTGTTAGGTACTCTGTAATATCTGCCTCAGAAGCTTTATCTGTGCTTTGCACTGTCTTGCATTAGCAATTAACTAGCAGTTGCTTACAAGCAGCTTTACTTACAAAGCACAGCACTAGCCCTGTTGGTGTCTGTTGCCAGCTTGGGAGTGGCTCAGTTGTTTTCGTGTGACACCTGCCCAGGTTAAATTACATTTCTGTGCATGGCCCAAGTCCAGGACAGGTACAGACAGCTCCAAGAGCAAGCTCTATTTTGAATCTGACACCAAATGATGTGGATTTCAGGTGAAGGTAATTTGTTTCCGCCCCCCACCCCCGCCATGAAGATCTTGAGTAGTTGTGTGGAAGACCATACTAAGCATCTAAAGGCAGTTAGCCACTGGTGATGTCTGTAATGTTTGAGGTTAAAAAAGTTATGAAGAACTACAGTTCTTGACTTAAAAGATGGGGTTAGTCACAGATGAAGCAGGAATACCGCACAACCTTGCCACACAGGTCTTAGCTTATGTCCTTCAGAGCTACTATGTCCTGCACATTGCTCTACTGGCAAGATATTGCAGCTTTAAAGAGGCAACATACTTTCTTCTGAGAGACAGAGCATCTCAGCAGCCTATGTGAGTCCTCAAATACTCCCTGCTGACAAACTATGCTTGTTAGAAATCCCTGAAAATTTCTCATTAATCACTATGTTAGCACAATGTCTCAGGACAGAAGGTATCTAGGAGTGAAGTCACGAGAGTCTTGAGGATCTCCTCACATACCTTCAGCGTTTATATATGGCTATGAACAATGGGAAGGAGGAGGCTTTCTTGTGTAACTCTAGCAGCTAAGGAGGCTGAAGAGCAATACAGCACAGCTGCATCAATGCTAATAAATTCAAGCTCACCTAGGGATAGTCCTGAACACAATTCCCCAAGAAAAAAACCTTGCACACCAGCCCTGTCTGTGGCTTGGCTGCTCCTGTGCAGGAGAGCAGGACACTGCGCTGGGTAGTAAGCAGCTGGGAGAGGACTTGGTGCCTCTCAGCTCTAGCCACAGCAGAGGTGTGACCATGAAGGGCATGGAACTACTGAGGAGCAGCTCTTCCCTTCCCCATTTGACTTCTGCACTTACAAAAGGCCATCACAGGACTGTGCTGAGGGCTGGGACCATGCAGGATGTGCAACTGATGCAACTGTGGCTTCTGCCTGTTCTGTCAGTTGCCCAATTACTGCTACAAGAGAACTGCCTCTCTTTGTAGGCACCTTCTGGGGCCCTACTGCCCAGATAGTTGAAAAGGGTCTCCATCTTGGTGAGCAGACTTGTGCACTTTGTTGTATTTTATGTGGTTGGATTTGTTGTGATTGCAACCACAATATTATGGGGAAAGTGGCAACTTGCCCCTTGCTTCGATCAGTTGCTGTGCTAATACACATTATTCCTTCGACTTCTGCTTTACTTGTCACAGTAGCCTTAGGACACTGTCGCTTGAGTGCATAACTGGCTCCCCTTCCCCTCCTCTAAAGAAAATTTCTTGCCTCTGTGGATCACCAGTTTCACCAAGAACCTGACCTCAGAAGACATCATGTCCCATCTGTCCTCCTCTTCTTCACACCAGGCAATCTTAGACCCAGTTTTCATTCACCAAATCCAGGCATGAGGGCCAGGATTCCTGGTTGCTGAGGACGATTTGTGAAAGAGTAAGCCTCTGGCCCCAGCTATGAGCCCTGAGCAGTTCACAGGTTTTCCAATTCTCTTACCTCTTGTAAGTCAGGCCTAGCAGTCCAACTCATACAGATAACCCCTTAGGGTATCAGACTGAAGAGAGATAAAGAATCAAAGTGGCCGGGAGAAAGCTTCACCACACCACAGCACAAAGTGGTCTGAGGAAGGAGCATTTTTGTATTGGGGAATTTCCCAGATTTGTCTAGGAGACACTAAACAACAGTGCATGTACCAAAGTCATGGACCTTTGCCACTGGCAGCCATCTGGCCTCTCTAAGAGTTTTAATGGCCTGAAAATATATTTGTGTCTCAGTACACTATTGCAGTTGAAATCAGTTTGTAATTCTTACCCAGTTTCATATTCATAATTACCTAAAGAGTAAAGTGATATTTTTATATCTCTTTCCCTGATGGCTACTCTGGTAAAAGACAAATTATTTGTTATTAAAATACCTCTTAAAATCAAGCTAGCATTGGGCAGATTTTTTTTTCTCTCACATAAAAACCTATTAGTACATTCCTCAGGGAAGAGGTGATTAGTTTGTATTGTCAGTGTAGTAACAGAATTGTTACTACAATGTAGTTACAATGTAGTTGGTTTTTGAGCATCATTACAGGCATGAATAGCAACTTCTAGTAGTATTTGTGCTCCACCTGCAGTGAAAAAGAGGGTCACCTGAAGTCTCTGCATAGGCCAGACTAGCATCAAGGAGTATGAAGACTAGCATTAAGAAGTAAAGAGGGCGAAAAGGCTAGCGGCATCATAGATAATTTAGGCCTCCATTCAGTTTTGGTACTATTTCAAAGTTGTTTTATAATCACTAATTCAGTAGCTAGATCAGGTATCAAACACATCGGTAACAGTGAGAAGTTTGGTTTTTTGTCAGTCTCACTTGTAGCCAGTCTCACACTCCTTCACAAACTAGCCGTGCAAATTGGCATTCTGGGATCTGAACAAGAAGTTAAAAAAGTGAGTTTCAGTGTGGCTAACAACAAGAGGCAGATATAATGCTTTTCAGCTGATGGGGAACTTCACAGAAATTTTGTGGTGACTTGTGTGTGGATATGCATATGTAAATTGCAATGCAGATTTAAGAGAATGATACAGTAGAAAACAAGCAGTATAGGCTATTCATTATCAAGAGAATTCAAATGAAGGAGTTTAATGTATCTGTATGTAAAAAGAGAGAAAATTGGCTGTTATCACCTGTGGAACAACTTTGTCCTACATGTTGCTTTTCATACCCACCCTAAGCTGCCTCCCCTTTTCTGGGAGGTTGGAGGTGAAACGTCCACTGAGAGATACTGCACAGTACACATCCGCCAGAAAACTGTGACATATTTAAGCCTTAACTTGTTAAGTTTTAATTAAAAAATAATTACCTGTAGTAATAAATTTGTACAAAGTTTGCATTCACCTACTTTTTTTTTTACTTTTGAATCAAACCTTCATTGCGCAATGCCTCTGCTGTATGTCACCAGGAGGATGGAATGACAAAGAAAAATTTAACAAGGATTCCAAGGTTCTGGTGTGAGAGACCCCACTAGGTAAGAGTCATCTACGTTAGAAAGTATGGACTGGGAACAATCAGTTGCTGGGACACCTCCCCAGGGATATGGTAGAGTCCCCATCACTGGATGTTTTCAAGATGCAATTGGGCAGGCTGATACATAATCTCAGAAAAGCTCCCTTTCACATGAAAGGTTGTACCAGATGTTCTGCTGATATTCCTCCCAATCCGAGCTTCTGTGATTCTATGAAAAATCCAGGAAAACTGCCTGACAAAAGACAGCCAAGAAATACTGTATAAAGTGAAGGGTCTGGTTAAACCAAAGGTTCGGAAGTAACCAGTTTGCTAAGTTTTGTGGTTTATTCATGTTTGGAAAGCTAACTAAGCAGGGTGGTGAGGAAAGAAAGACAGTACACATTTCACCACAATGTAGAGCAATCCCTCCGAACCTACCACACCTCCCTTCTCCAGCTTTTCAGCAGTGTTTTTAGAGGTGAGATGAGCCTCAGCTCGTGACCAATGTACAGTGTGTCCCTTTAAATGCACAGCCTTTCTAGGGATGCTTTGTCCTCATTGGTATAAATATTCTTCCTGATCTGTGTTAGAACTTGAGGGAATATTTTAGGAAGATTATATAAATATTTTCAACAAGGATTACAGGAGGGGAAATAAGGTATGTCTCTCTCTGTAGTACAACTGGAAAACTGCATTTTGCATGACAAAAGCACTAAGCCCTCTTGGTTTCACAAGTGTGTGACATGCAAATACAATATAACAGACAAGTTCCTTCAGTACATCCACAAATACAATTTTAAAGTTTATACCTAAAGACCCTGTTTCAGAGCAAAAACTCTGAAAGAGTAACACCCTGAATGTTCTCTTCCAGGACACACCAGCCCCCAGAGAAGAAACCACAGGAGAATCATAGGGGCATAATTGGAAACAGGATATCAAGTTGAACATTGCTTATTTGACACAACTTTTGTTCCATTCCAAAGAGATAGAGGCTGTTCTGGATGTGAGGAATGAATCAGACTCAAGAGCCTGCCGAGAATGAAAAAGAGCTAAAAACCCCGCAATTCTAAATGTTACTTTACCCCAGAATAGCAAATGTAGTAATTTCTGCAGGAAAAAAAGAAAAAGTACATACTAGATAAAAATCAGATGTATTGCCTATGTCTCAGTGCAAAGAAATATAAAAATTAAAAATCTGGCTTCAGATCAAAACCACTGATAGCCTAGACATTTGGATCTCATTTAATTACACAATGATTAATAGTAAAATTTTTTAAATAATTGGTTTTTGTTTTAATGGGTTAAATCCAATACGGCTCTTACTCAGATAATAAAGCTACCAAGACCATTCTAATTCATCAGACTTCAGTGCAAGATCAAGTAATTCATACAGCATACTTATTAAAACAGGTCACACCTGATTTGTTCTTAATTAGAGTCTCAATGTAATGTGCTGCAGTTACATGTATCTCTCCATGGCTATAAATGACAACAGCAGTTTTGTGATCACCACTCCAGTTATTTTTCTACTAACTCGTAATACACCTATAGAATTTCTCATGAAACATGAGTCAGCTGAACAAAGCTGCCAGTTTAATTAAACTGGTGATGAGGTTGCTTCCTACCTTCCCTTGTAAAATTATCGCTTCATTGTTTTGTTGTTGGTGGGGTTTTTTCCACAATGACCTACATAAGAAAGAACTACATTTGCAAGACAAATGCTTTAAAGAAAGTAATTTAATTGGCAACAATCTTTTCACAAGTCTTACAAACTCACACCTGCACATGATCTAATATTTCCATGTTCTTTTTGATTTTTCATTAAAACCAGAACTTTATAAGTATGCAATCTGTAGAATGACCATGATGGGGAGAAGTGGGAGGATTGCAACTTGCACAGCTAATATTTAAGAACTGCAGATCAAATAGGTGTAACACTTGCATATTGTCAAAGTGTGACTGCATACAGAGAGGTGGGCACAGTTTTATGCCCCACTACCATATGATAACTAAGTCGCAGTCGGTTTCCTTGCTTCTGAGCCACCTGCTTCTATGCTGCCCTGTGTGACTGTTTATCCTCCTGTAACAATCACAGTCATTTTGATTTCTGGAACATGCCACAGAAAGAGAAGAGCACCTGTACACAGTGTGCAGCCACCCTGTATGTCTATGCCACTGCCCAACCTTTGATAGTTAAGTGTTTGCCAGAAGCCAGGGTGAGGAACAGTGTCAGTAAGGCTGGTGCAGAATTACAGCTGGAACAGATGGAAGTGGGACTGCACAGGGCTACCTGGAAAGAGCAGAGTGGGAAGGCATGTTCCTTGGGAGCAAGCATACCACAGGCCTTGGACACCGTAAGAGGACACTCTAAGAAAGGAAAGAACAACCTCTCCCTTTGCTGCAATAACAAGGGGGCATCCATGACACAAACTAACAACCCCACCACAATAGTCATGCCAGTGGCATCCTTGTTAGAGGAGTCTGTGGCATCCCAGAGAGCATTAGCTGCATTAGTTTTGGCATCATGAATGACATTTCTGGGATCTCCAGACTGAACCTCTGGTATGGAACTCTGCCCTTTTGAGGAAACTACCTCATTTACTACCCTGACTCTTGCCTTTGTTAATATATTGTTGCCTTTGCAACTGAGCAAAGTTGTCAAGAGTTCATTTGGAATCACTAAGCAAAGATATCAGACTTTTGGTAGCTTTCTGCTGCTGGAAAATAAATTTAATAACCTTTAGAAAACACGGGACTGGAGTTAACATCTAAGCCAAGGTTAGGTTGATGTTGCCTCTCTGACCTGCCTCTGCTGGCAGGTGGATGGTGACTCACAGCAACAGCTCTGTATATGCATGTGCTATTTAGATGAGCTGCTCAGGGAGTAATGAGAAATTATAGGCATTGCTATCACTTGTACAACAAGAAAGGTGCATCTACATTTATTCCTCTGCAGTTAACATCAATAGCAAGTTCAGAGAAGAGTATCACGACTTTGGAGCAGCTCAGGCACCTGTGTTAAGGTGTCTCTACAGCATTGGAGATACAGCTATCTCCCAGCAACATTGGTTCCACAGGAGGAAGGTACACAGAAGCTGACTGTCTCTTAGATGCAAATGACTCAGTCTCTCTAGGGTACCAATTACCACAGAAAAAACAGACAAGCTTTGCTCTGTTACCGTGCCAGGGGTTCTTATATCAGATCATCTCAAGGGACAGCCACAATTTGCTTCCTGCAACAGTAGATTCCACAAAGCAAGATTTGTCGGGGGTTTTGGCATGTGCTGCTTTTGCCTAGTTCTTTAAGAAAATTTTAGTGAGTTTGAGGAGCACAAGGCTGGCTTCCACAGCCTGTTCACTTCAACTTTATAGTCCTGATTGCGTGTTCCTACATCGTCAACTCATTTGTATCGCCTGAGCCAAAATTCCATGGAGACGGAAGAAAATTAGGCTAGAAATCCATTATCTTGCATAGTTAGGCAGTTTTCAGAACTAGGTTTCAGTGTGATTAAACAACAACTCAAACAAAACATTCCTTAAATGCCATCTAGTGGTAAAAGCTAATTTCTTTCTAACATTCCTGCTTTACAATGAAACATAACTGGAAAAGGAACACTGGGCGAAGTCATGCTCGTACTTGTTTGAATTTTTTTAGTTTTCTTCACGTCATCTTTCAATGTCATAAGGTCAGAAGCACTATTGGATTATACAGTTAAGCAGTAAAAGAGGATGACAAATGATGCAAACATGTTCCTAAAGGTTTGCAGCAGATGAAAAAGGAAAGGGTGTAGGAGATGCAGATTCCTGACAGCTTGGGGACATGTTGGGGTGTCTTAGCTGTCACCACAGGCTGTTGTTTCACCGTGCCTGGCTGTCAGGAAGCAACAGGTGGGAATTGCAGTGGGACACGTGAAGGAATGGATTTGAAGATCAAAGGTGTGAGATTAGACCAATTCCTCAATAAGAGAGCAGTGTGATTACCTGAAATTAACACAATTTCATACAAGACAGTGGATGAAATCTCTGCTCCTTCAGCAAGTATCTTCCTCTAGCCCAGGACTTTGTTTACTTATACATGTGAACTGAAACCACCTTGATATAAACAAAAGCATTACCTGAAATGAAATGCTTTTTGATACAGACAATACACTAATTCTCAGCAAATAAGATGCATGTTTCCAATCAGAAACTATGGAGGAGAAGAACTGAGGGCTGAAAACTGAAACTTTAACTTTTCTTATGACCTACAGTCCACAGCTTCACTCCCTTTTAGAAATGCATAAAGAGGACAAGCTACACATATTTTTTCCCATTTCCTTTCAGTCAGTATATGAATAAATGTTGATTTGCTTCTTGTATGGTCACATAGGCCATCCTCTAGAGTATCAAGCATTTGGTTCTCTTAGCTTCTCATCAGAATGGTACTTAATGATCTGTGCATAAGTGCATGACCCAATTGCCTTTTCAGGAAAAAGTAGTGTTCTTGCCAAAAATAACATTGCAACATACTGTGATTTTTGAGATCACTTGTCTTTAGTCTTATTTATTGGAAATAGGTCATTATTTCAGCAGCTTCAAGAAGCAAGTGAATAAAGGCAGCACTACCTCAGCTTCTAACTCGTAGCCTGGCAGGGTGTATTATCTACTTTTCACAAGAGCTATGTAAGGTTCAAGCTTGCTTGTATTGAGCAAGGTGTGACTCAAAGCCTATTGTAGTCCCATATTGCTTTAGAGTAAAACCAAAGTTAAATGAAATATACATGAAAACATATGAAGTATATACATATATTCCTCTAAGGGTAAACACTTCATCTAAATACGGTAGATTATTCAGGGCCTACCTGCTAGTGGGAATACTAATGTATGCAGTACACTCAGTATTGTCAGGTCTAAAAACTATTAGGCTGTGACCTAGCATGACATTTCTTGTTTCTGGAGCAAGGTGAAAAAGTGACAAAACACTTCTAGTTTATTAACAATCAATCAGCATTGTACTCAGGGAGAAAGTACACTTAAGAAACATAAGCTTGCGTGGTGAAGGTTTGAAAATTACAGTAATGAAATGGGCCTGTGGGGGAAAACTCAAGAATCATTTGCAGCTGCATCTAGAAATCCCAGCAGCAGAATTCTGTGCAAGACCACAATCCTCAGCACAGATTTAACACAGGAGCCTTGAATTCTGCTCAGACAGCTCCAGACATCACAATTTCTAGGAAGGATATGAGAGTTTGACATAGTAGAGACTGAGAATCTCAAGAAAAATTAACTCTCATCATTTTGCCCCAGAAAGAGTGGAATACCATGCAGCCATGCTAAGACAGAGCAGGGAAGAATTGGGGCAAAGTGGTGGAGGTAAGGGAGGGAAAAACAAACAAACAAAAAACCCCAAAAACAACAACAACAAAAAAACAACAAAACAAACCAAACAAAAAAAAAACCACCCAAGGAACCTCACAAGTTGGTTTAAGGGCAGGACAGCAGAAAGAGAGATAATAATAGGACTTTAGAGCAAAATATACAAAACTGGTGAGACACATTGGAATCTTTCACTGAACCGCACAACTCAGGATATACAGGTCCCAGCTGTCACAAAACCAGAGTGTGTCCAAAACCGTTTGTCCTGAGCTGTGGAGACCTTCCACCCCCTTAGGCTGAGCACAGTCTAATTGCCATGGAACACCATTTTTGGCCAGTTTGGGTCACTTGTCCTGACTGTTTCCCCTCCCAGTTTCCTGGGTGCCCCCCACCTTCTCCTTAGCAGGGCAGCATGAACAACGGAGAAGTCCCTGACTGTTTGGCAACAACTGTAAACATCTGTGTGTTATCAGCACTGCTACCAGAATGAAAATTAACTCTATCCTAGCTGAATGGCCTGAAACCAGGCCACCATCAGAGAAGCCAACCCACACTGCACTTCTGCAGAGGAGACCACACTCACAGCCTCCCCAACACAGAGGTTTCCCGCCCTCAGCCGATTTTATCGGACCCAGCCCCGCCCTCCCCAGCGCGTCGCCTGGCAACCACAAGCCGGAGCTAGGCGCCTGCGCACTCTTACCCTCTTTCGTGTAACTTCCGGCTTCGCCCTGCGCCTTCCGGGGTC
>VXBZ01010820.1:26559-52222 GCA_013399135.1 Heliornis fulica
CAGGCTCCCCCCGGGCTGCGGGACTTGACCCGACGTGTGGTGGTAATGGGCAGAGCGGTAACCTCTGCTTAGCCGCGAAGTTTGCTTCACGGTCGGGAGGGGAAACTTCATGTAGCAAAAGGAAAAGAAAGGTAAATACGCAAGGTGTGGGAAGTGCGGAGCGGACCCGCGGGTGCTTACAGGCGAAATGGGGAAGCTTGGTAAACGACACGGCTCTCATCACAGGGCAGTGGTTACTGAATGAAATCCAGCCTCTCAGGGTTGGCATCTTAATAAACTTCACAAAATAAAACGTATTCTGATTTTTTTTTTCTTTTCCCTTATAATTACGTGCCTTATACCCGTTGTGAGCAGAAACAGTGCTTCTCAGTATGCCAGTCATTCGAGTAGAAATTTGTACCCTGCAAAACAAAGATCAACTGAAATGGCTACAATGCGGTTATGTTTTATTTTGATTAAAGAATATAAAATGGGCTGATGTTCTTTTCTGATGTAGATGCCTAAAATGCAGTGTTATGATCACTGATGTGGTGTTTTTCTTCCAGGTTGAAGAGCTTACTAAAGAAATCCATGATAAGAAGGAAAGAGAGAAGGCTAGCGTAGAAGTACAGACGGAAGAATATGCTGCGTGGTCACAAGCAGGTAGAGAGAGTGGTGATTGCTTAAGCAGTAATCTAGGACAGTATTTTGTTTTGAATTTTTTTAAAACGTAACATACGTTTTGTGTCTGTATCCTTACCTGTGTTAAACTCAGTAACCTGACATTGTGTTTAGGACCATTTCATATTCATTCAATCCATTTCTTGTAGAACAGAATAAAGTGTAGAATGGATTGATAGGAAGAAATTCTTCACTGTGGGGGTGGTGAGGCCCTAGAACAAGTTGCCCAGGGACATGGCAGATCCCCCTTCCCTGGACTTGCTCAAGATCAAGTGGGATGAGGCCTTGAGGAGCCTGGTCTAGTGAGAGGTGTTCTTGCCCATGGCAGGGCAGTTGGAATTCAATGATCTTGAAGGTGTCTACCAATCCAAACCATTCTGTGATTCTATGAAAATTCATGCCATAGTAATCTGTTACATAGTAATTTCATAAATTACACACATGCTTTATCAATTTTTAAAGTACATTAAAACCAGATACTGTTTATGCATGAGGAGTAGAGTTAATTCAAAGCTGAAGCACTGCCTATTACACAGAATCACAGAACGTCAGGAATTGAAAGAGACCTTGAAAGATGATCTAGTAAAACCCCTCTGCGCGAGCAGGATCACCTAGATTAAACCACACAGGAACGCATCCAGATTGGTCTTGAATGTCTCCAGAGAAACAGACTCCACAACTGCTCTGGGCAGCCTGTACCAGTGATCTGTCACCCTCATAGTGAAAATGTTTTTCCTTACATTCACATGGAACTTGTTGTGTTCCAGCTTACACCCATTGCCCCTTGTCCTATCGCTGGCCATCACGGAGGAGAGCCTGACTCCATACTCCTGACACTCACACTTTACAAAGCTATCAATGAAATTACCCCTCAGTCTCCTCCAAGCTAATGAGATACAGCTCCCTAAGCCTTTCCTCATAAGGAAGGTGTTTCACTCTTAATATTTTGGTGTCCCTGTGCTGGATGATTTCAATGAATTCTGTGCCTTTCTGGATCTACGGGGCCCAGAACTGGCCACAATACTCCAGATGCGGTCTCACCAGGGCAAAGTAAAGGGGGAGAATTGATTTTCATTAGACTACTTAGGCATGAATTTTCACTGGGATTCTTAAATGATTTTTTTTTTCAAGTACTGCTTTGATATTTCATGCAACTTCAGCTTTCCCCATCCCCCCCTCTCCGCAGATTATTACTACTATGAAAATTACTACAATCACACTGATGCTCAAGATAGTGCATCTGAACTGCCAGTGCAGCACAATCATGGGACTGAAGGCACTGAGCATAATTCCACAGAGGAGTCACAGACAGATATTCCATTGAGGACGGATAGGATTGAAGTTGCTGATGGAGAAGAAGAAAATTTCCTCCAGAATTCACAGGTTCTAACACAATTTGGGGGTTTACTGATACTGAAGTCACTCTATTATTTATTTAAAAGATGTGATTTTGGTCTTGAAGTTGTATCAGATGATTGTTTTTGTGATGGTGTGGGCCGAATGATAGCAGACAAACATCCTTGTGCTTTGAATTTAGTTCTTTTTATAGTATGCTCTAAGTGTAACATATTCCTAGATTTGTTTAAAAAAAAAAAAGTGACATTCTAAAACCTGTGTCCTATGTAGCCTGGAAGCATGAAATTTTTTTGTCAGCAGAATATGCTCAATATGGTCATGCTGACTGTCCTAAAGAATGCTTTTTATTTCTTCCATTAGTATAAGGAAGCATCATACAAGGACAAGGAAGTTGTTTGCAGAGGAGCTATTTAGTTAGTTAGTTGGATTGTTGGGGGGGTTTCCCTGCTATCCAGCCTTCTCTTAGAATACTCCATTTCACTCACGTAACTGATTTAATGCCTTAGCATCTAGCAGCTGAAATGGAACAGAGAGCAGAAGCCTATTTTAGGAATGTACAGAAAGATACAGTGTATATTTTTGATGCGAACCACTTTTGAATAGAGGTTGTGGAAAATGAAAGGTGCGGGATAAAGTCTTTGTCCTATTGAAATTGACAGGAGTTTTATCAGCAAACTACAGCTAGTTTTGGTTTTTTTTTCCTTCCTGGTTAACAGTGCTTGAATCAGCCAAGTCCACAGAACACTAACTTGTTTTATTTGAAGAAGGGCATTGTAAAATGCTGAATAAAAGGTTCTTTTTAGAAGGTAGTTTAATTTCTTGCTTTCTGGTATCAGGAAGATGAAGATACTTCATTAGCAGAGGGTTCTTTGGCAGAGAGCTTGAGAGCTGCTGCAGAAGCTGCTGTGTCACAAACTGGATTTATTTATGATGAAAACACAGGATTATATTACGACCATAGTACTGGATTCTACTATAATTCGGTAAGGATAATTTTCACCTTGGCATTTTTTCTCTGTTGCAAAGTTTGATGATAAAAGTTGATGTGAACACAGAGCTAAGACCTAAGCTGACTTGATGATTTAAAAAACACATTACTGAAGATAAATAGTAATGGAAGCTTGTTAATTAGTTGTTGAATTATTTCAAAGATAGCAGGCCAAGATATAAATTTAGATTTTAATTCAGTTCTTTTCTATGTCTCCTACTTTAACTTGCTTGGCATTGTAGAGATTTTATGCTATAAAGCTGCTCTGTAAATAAAAAAATTAAAAGCTTAACCTAAAAGATTACTTGTTTAGAAAAGGACGTTGCTGGATTAAGTCAGTGGTTTTCCACACTGAAACAAAGCATTTTAAGAAAAAATAATCAATATGCTTACACTTTACTTGAGTATGATTACCAACTGAAATTTTGTTTGAAATTTTGCAAAAGAAATACTTTTAACTATTATGAAATTTTAATCCACCATCTGACTTTTTTTATGTTTTTCCAAAAATTTCTGCTATACATTTTTCATCAGAGAGCGTTTAGGGAGGTTTTCTTTTTGTCTTATGAGGTATATGTATATATGCGTGTATATATAGATATGTCCGTACACTGTCACAAAGCCTAGTTGAACTACTGTGATGAGAACAGGGATACTTAAATTTTTACAGTTTTAAATGATACCATTGCTTTTGACACAGTTTGTGGATATAGTCAGATGCATAAATATTTAGCATGATAACTGATGGTTTATGGTACCATTACATAAAAGAAGATACTGGTTTTACTGGCAATGGTTTGGTATTGGGGCCAAGGGCTGTGAGAAGAAGCTGCCTGGATATGACTGGTTCCACTGCAGGACTCAGCTGCATCAGAGAAGCACGTTTAGAAAAGAGCAAAATGCTGCATAACTCAAATGTGTGTGAGAAAGCACAGTGAGTGTGTGAGAAACAACCCTGCAAGCACCAGATTAGTGAAGAAGGAGGAGGAGGTTCTCTAAGCAGGAAGTTCTCTGCAGTCCATGAAAGAGGACTGTTCTGGAACAGATATACACACTGCAGTTTGTGGGACACTATAGCAGAGAGCTCCTTGAGAAGCTTTGGTCTGTGGAGAGCCTGTGCAGGAGCAGGTTCCCCCTGCCAGAGCTGTGGCCCATGGAGGACCCACTCTTGAAGGACTGCAGCAGCATGGGATGGACTCAGCTGAGCAGCAAAAAAAGTGTAAGGGAAAAGTTGAAGCAGAGAGGAGCTATTACAAACTGACTGCAGCCCCCCCAGTGCACACTCCTTGTGCTACTCAAGCAGGGGGAGGAGAAGTGCAAGAGTTAGGAATGAAGGAGTGAAGTAGAATTTGAGGGAGAAAAAAAGGCAGGGACAAGTGTTTTGTCTTTGTTTAGCATCATCCAGTGCTCTTAACTGGCAATATGGTAAATTTATTTTCACGAAGTCAAATTGTGTTTGCCCATGACAGTGAAAATGTAGAGTCTTTATCTTGACTCGCGAGCTTTTACTGTCCTCTCCAGTCCTGTTGTGGAGAGGGATTGAGTGAGTGGCTCAGTGGACACCTGGTAGCTAGCCAGCATCAAGCCACCACAGTTCTTTAATGTTTGAGTATTTTTTTTAAACTTAGTAAGTGGTTCTCGATTAACTGGGTGTTTCTTTGAACAATATATGTATCAACTTAATGATAATGTTGTTCTTTGTTTCTCCTAAAGGAAAATCAACTGTATTATGACCCAGCAACAGGAATTTATTACTACTGTGATGTGGAAAGCGGCCGGTACCAGTTTCATTCACGAGTGGATCTGCAGTCTTACCAGGCCTCTAGTACTCAGCACACCAAGGATAAAAAGGGGAAAAAGAAGAGAAAAGAACCAGAGCGGATTGCTGCAAATGAGTATAAGGTAACTTTAAAACTGACAGACAGACAACTCAAAACCTCAGGAAGGGTGGGTTATGATATACTTTATCCGTTTATGTAGATGTAATTTTTTTTTTTTAAGGATTTAAACATCTTTATATACAACAGTTTGCTAACCTGTAGTTAGTGTGCACATAATTTTCCCAGTGGGTGATCAAGGATGAAACCTTAAACTTGGATTCCCTCACTTTTTTGATGTTGTATTAGAATTCAACTGTATAGTTGTCTAAAATTAAGTCACTGACACTCTCCGATTAGCAAGCACACTAGAATGAATTCATGCTACTGTGTGGACTGGATTTATGTCAGAAATTCAGTTTTATCTCAGTTTGTGGTTTTAGTGTTTTGGCTTTGTTTTATTTGATTTTAGGGTTATGGCATTGTGGTGGTGTTTTTAGATTAGGGTTTTGTCTTCTGAGGTTGGTGAGTTTGGGTTTTTTGGGTTTTTTTTTTAGTTTTGGTTGGGGTTTTTTTGGTTCACTGGGTGGTTGTTTCGGGGTTTTTTTCTGGGTAGTTGTTTGGGGTTTTTTTACATTTATATGGTGAATCAAAAAATGACTGAAGGTTTTGAAAATGCACACACACACTACCCCTTCTCTGTGGCTCTGTATTCCACACTTCATTCTGTTGACATTTTACTGTATCTGCGCTATCATTTGGGATTGATGAAATGTCTGTGATCTAAAGATCTAAATCTTTGCATGTTGTGCTCTCCTATTGGTATTTTATCTGGTTGGTACATTTTTGTTATCCATAATGCATGGATAGTCTGTACATCTCAAATGCCCATTGAAATTAACTTATATGAAAACATATCTTCCTTTCTGTTGATTTTCTGATAGCTAGGAAGGCATATAGTGCTTTCTATAGTACATAGTGACTGTCTCAAAAAAAAAAAAAATTACTCCTGCACACCAGAAGATTTATTGTAACACAGTTATTAAGCCTTAAGAAGCATTGACTTAGTAAAAGGTATTATTGATGTTGAATCAAATTTGTATGGTCCTATTCTGCAAATTTTTTTATTAACATTTACATTAACATACAGGGATAATTTGTGTTGCAGTGCTCCTTAGGCTGCATTTTTAAAGATGTTGCTTTAACGTAGACCTCAGACACACTGATTTGTTGAAATCTGAAATAATTTTGGTAGTGTGCAGGTACTCTTACATAATAGTTTTGAAGCATCAGTACAGTTTAAAACCTTTTTGTCGGGAGTGAAGTCTACTGAAAGATTTGAAGATGGAAACCGCTTACATTAAGAACCAGTGAAAGTAGGTTAAATGGATAGTGGTTGTTGATTCATTGAAGACAGATTTTTATAAATAGATTTTGGCTACTATGGTAATTTCTACTCTGAGAAAACTTCACATAAAATTCTCAATTTTGAAAGCTTGAAGTGGGTGTTTAGCAACACCTTAGTACAACAATCCTTTAGACTTGAGAGGGAAATTAATGCAGTTGAAGCAAGGTGTTTTACCAGCGTCCAGGGCACACTGAGTGCAACTGCCAAACTTAGCATTCTGCCACTCATAAGGCATTGTTAATATAGAACTTATCACGTGTCAGGAAAGCATCATGGAAAGCTTGTAGGTATGAGTCTTTACCATATAGTGCAATTAATAACTTTCTTAAATTATTCCTGGGATGAACTGTTAGATACTGACCTAAATTAATAAGTGTATTTATGGAAGTTCTGTGGCATATATAGATCAGACCTAAGAAATTACTTTGACTATTTCTTGGCATCTCATCACAATTTGCTTCTTTCTTTTAATTATACAACAAATAGCTACTTGTCTTTAGCTTATTTTATATTGATAAAATGTTTCTGTATAGATGGTCTTGCTAAGAAATCCTTAGTATGAAGTTTACACAGTCACAAGGTAGGAGGTAAACATCCACTTCTTTTGATGTGATTTATTGATAATTGAGTTGTTTCATTTGTGAATTAATTTGTTTGGCTAAAAGAGTAACAGGAAAAGCATTTAAAACAGAATCTGTAGTGCACATATCTTTGGATCAGTAAACAGTAAGTGAAATTATCATAGGAATAATGAAGGCTGTTTCTTGGTTGGTTGTTTTTTTTTAACCAAGAGAGCGAGCATACAAAGAGAAAACTATTTTCCACTGTAAAACTCATAAAGCAAATAATATCCCTGAACACTGATGAAACTTGCGGCAATTATTTTGATGATAAATGCTTCATTATTTTTTTCACCAATCAGTTATTAAATATTTAATATCCTGAAAAATGCATCCAAGCAGTAGCGAATTCCTTGGCCAAAGTAGGTTTTACTCTATTTTGTTTAACTACAGCCAGTATGAGAACAGTTTGGTTTGTTGCCTGGTCTGCAGACCACTAATAAAAAGTAAATAAAGCAATACCAGGGTCTAATTCTGGGAATATGTCATACAACCTCTGAACATTATTCCTTCATGCAGATGAGGTAGTTTATAAGAATATTCATATGATGAGGGGGGAATAGAACCTGAGGTATACAAAACACTTGTTAAAATTATTAAAAGGATTAAATGCAAACAAGTATTGATATTTAGTATTACTATAGAACTTGTCAAACATAACAAATAAGGGAATTTATTAGCTGCCTATATAGATTATCACAGGAAGTATTTCTACATAGGTGGGACTGGTAGCTATAAAGGTTTTACAAAAAATGCATGTGACTTTTTATTTGGTTTTTAGTTACTTAGTGAAAAGATTTTTCACGCCAAAGTTTGGGGCGTTTTTTAAATCTAAAAAAGATCGTAATTGGACCCATCTCTTAACTTTGTGTTTCTGGTCACAAGAGAGTTTTTTAGTTCTGGTTTAGTTTGTAGAAGTTACAAAGAATTTGCTATGCTCATCTATCTTGCATGTAGCATCTATTTATAAGTGCTAAGTTGGAATGTTTCAACATCACAGAAATGGCATTTCGTGTTCTCCCTAAATTTTGCAGCATTCTTTAAAAAAAACAAACTAAATCCACTAATCTAAAGAATAAAATTAATTTGTGAAAATGGTAATGTATTAAACAAGCTGATTTACCAAACAAGAAAATACCAGTATCTGCTAAAATGAATGTTCTTTGAACAGAGAAAAAAAACAAAAAAAACAAAAAAAAAACCCACCAAACAAACCAGTGAATGGAAACTCACTCACTTAGAATCTCCCATAGAATGTTCGTAAATTACACAAGAACTTTCTTTAGAGATTCATCTCAGTCACCAAACGTCAAAATTACAAATAGTTTTCTTTTGACTTGTGAAATTAAGCATGCTGCCCACATGCTTGCTGTAAATATACAATGAGGAATTTTATTTGTCAGAATGAAGTACAAGATAATTTCTGTTCAGCCCAATGTAAAAGAGGGTAGGTAGAATATTTTGTATCTTTCAGGCATACCATTCAGTGGGAGCATCTTTTTATAGTTCTGGGCCAAAAAAATAGTGGGCAAGAAATGCCAGAGTTGTCTCCTGTACAAGAAAAAAAAAATCTTTTAATAGTAAACTTGGAAAAGTTTACAGGTAAAAAACCCACAAACAGAAAAACCTCAATGAAATCACAGTGTGATCTCTGGCACAATATCTAGATCCAGTGCTTCCATGCATTGGAGAATAGACTGTGTAGTAATACTGCTTATATAGTTCTATTTGTTGGATTGGAGCTGTTAGAATTACCTAGCAGAGTTTAGATGTGGGGGTCAGACAAATGCCAGTTTCTTTCCCCAGAAATTATTTTTACCATTCATTCTTAAACTACTATCCAATAAATTTTATTGTAGTGTGGTGCTCAAAATTAACTTCTGCCATATTATTTTGCACAATAGATACATCCTAGCTACTTCTGTAGGAAAGGCAAGGCTTCTGTAGTGATATTTCCCATAGAACTCTTGAAGCAGTGATTTTATTTTATTTTTTTATCGTGTGTAGTTTACTTTTTGCTGATATTCATCCCGTCTTTAGGTACGTCAGTTGACAGAAACCATGGCTAATCTGAAGATTTCTTCTTTTGGATTGGCAGCTTCTGGTGAAGGTAGAGTTGAGACACCAAACACATTAGTCTGTGGATGTTTACCTTAAACCTTAATATTTTTGTTAAAGGAAAAAGATTATCTAGTAGTTTGTTTGGATACATGTTTTCCTAAAGAAATTAATAATTGATCTTGATCAAATACCTTAAAAGACTTAATCTACATAGTAACTTTGAAATATATTTGAAACACTGTGTAAGTAAAACATCTGAGGAAAACTTTGATGGCTTTCTAGAATATTTGGGAAGAGAGGCATTTAGGATCACTTTATTCATAGAATCACTTGGGTTGGAAGAGACCTTTAAGGTTATCGAGTCTAACCACAGCCTAACCCTATATAGTTCACCTCTAGATCACGTCTTTCAGCACATCATCTATTTGCCTTTTAAATACCTCCAGGGATGGTGACTCCACCACTTCCCTGGGCAATCCTTTCCAATGCCTAACAACTTCAGTAAAGAAATTCTTCCTGATGTCTAACCTAGATCTCCCCTGGTGCAGTTTGTAACCATTTCTTGTCCTATCACTTGCTACCCGATAGAAGAGACCAACCCCCACCTCTCTACACCCTCCTTGCAGGTATTTGTAGCGAGCAATAAGGTCTCCCCTCAGCCTCCTTTTCTCAAGACTAAAAACCTCCAGCTCCCTCAGCCACTCCTCATAGGACTTGCGCTCCAGACCTTTCACCAGCTTCATTGCCCTTCCCTGGACATGCTTCAGCACCTTAGTGTCCTTCTTGTAGTGAGGGGCCTAAAACTGAATGCAGTACTCCTCAAGGTGTGGCCTCACCAGAGCTGAGTACAATGGGAGAACCACTGCCCTACTCCTGCTGGTCACACTGTTCCTGATACAGGCCAGGATGTCATTGGCCTTCTTGGCCACCTGGGCACACTGCTGGCTCATGTTCAGCCGGCTGTGAACTAATACCCCAGGTCCTTCTCCTCCAGGGAGCTCTCCAGCCACTCTGCCCCAAGCCTGCAGCGCTGCCTGGGATTATTGTGGCCAAAGTGCAGGACCTGGCACTTGGCCTTGTTGAACCCCAAAAGGTTGGCCTGTGCCCATCGATCCAGCCTGTCCAGGTCTCTCTGCAGAGCGTTCCTGCCTTCCAGCAGGACACTCCCACACAATGTGGTGACACCTGCAAACTTACTGAAGATGCACTCGATCCCCTCATCCAGATCATCAGTGAAGATGTTGAACAGGACTGGCTCCAGCAGAGGGTCTCTGGACATAACAAACTGTGTTCTTTAGACAAGGCAGTTGTATGTTTCCTGTAATTCAGAGCTGTGCACCAGCGTATCATATAGCTTCTTTGTCTTATAGGAAGAGCTTTATTGTTTTTCTGCTTTTAATTACACTTTTTCCATTGAAAATTTGATTATTGTATAGGGTGGAAGACAGTAACTCAATTACTTGTGAAAAAGTGTTAGCAAGTGAAAGGTTAGTCATCTGACTGAAAAATATAAACTGTTTGAAAATGTTTTAGTAAAATACTGAGTTTTGGATTAATATTTCAAAATTAGCAAGTCAGTGCTAAAACATTCAGCCCATTAGACGTGAAGGCATTGAGTACCAGTGTTACCACTAAGTCATCTACTGAACTTCTTGCAAACAAAGAAACAGATTAATTTCTAAAAAGTTATATTTTTTAATTTGTAAAGCTTAGTGATTTAGAAGGTAATACAGTTTAAACAGTGCCTTTTTCTTTTAGAATTAAGCTGATTATGCTCCCATTTTTTTGTGTTCTAATTTGTAGACATGCTGAAGGATTGCATGAACATGCATACTGATCAGGCATAATGCAGGAAAATGTGGAGTTTTGAAAGACAGAGTATCATGCACTGTCACAACAAAGCAAAAAGTGTAATTCAAAATATTTTAAGGATTTTTCATTATAAGAAGTTCAGTTACTATGATAATTCCTGTATATATTGTAAATAGACCAATCTGCACTTCAGAAGGTTGTTGTAATATGTTGCACATAAGTAGTTTATGGGATATTCTTTATAAAGCAAAACCATCAATTCCAGTCATCTAAGCATGATTTCTAGTTTTTATAAGATTACTCCTCACGATGTACATAAATATCTCGATTCCACTTGCACTTTTCTTTATACTTTATTATGGATAAGGTTCATACCACCTCTCAACGTTACTCATGCTTAAAGAGAAAAGCAAGAAATCTTGCAGCAAGACCCAACACATAGAACGTTTCAAAGCTGAATCACATAAAGTCAATCCATATCCAACATATGGGGTAGGCAGGTCTTCTGATTATTTTGGTTTATTAGACAAAGTGACATCTAGTAACATGGTGTAACAAACATGTTTATAATGAGCACGTGCTTACATATTTTGTGTGTGGTATCGTGAGCTTGGGATGAAGAATTAAATATCCTGCTCCTGAGAAGTTAAGTGCATTCTAGTATTTTTTAAGATCATTCAGAATGATATTTACTGAATAGTCTGTTTACTGATGGTTCCTGGATTTTAAGCAGTGGCTGTACAGAAGCAGTGTATTAAGTGCTGTTTGCACAGTTATACTTCAATGCATACTAGGTATGTTTTGTGTTTGTACTGTTACCCATTAATAATAGCAAAGGATTTCTTCACAAGTAAAGACCCCCCTCAAATGCTTTAAGAATGTCAAGAAGTGCATTTTAATAAAAATCTGTGAAATCATGACTTCAAAACACACAGTAATCAGGAATGCGATTTTAAAATCCAAATTTTATACAAGGATTTCTAAATGCAAATGCTGCATTCCTATCAGTACTTAAAAGAATGATTTAATTTATTTGCACTCAAATACAGAAAATACTGAAAACAGGCTTAATGATGAAACTGGCAGAAAGTATGTACAGAATACTTAAAGTGTTTTTTACAATTCCTGCTCTCAATCCAGAAGAGTGTACTCTTCAATAGCTAAGCTTTGAAACAGCTCCTTCTTATTTTCTAATATAAAATACCTAAAGTGATATCAAAACCAAGTATCACCATATTCACTGTGGAGGAGCTGAGTGTTTGGAGCATTATACCTGAGCATGAGTGCATCACAGTCATCTAGTGCTTTTCCTCAGTTGTGATTTGAGCAGACTACTTAGCTTCTCTGTTAGCCAGTTAGATTAGTAAAACATTCTATTTCTTACTGAAATACTGTGAGTTACCGTTTAGGTTTGCAGAACACCTTGGTATGCTGGGCATTGACTTTGTATCCATACTAAACATAAAGATAGACAAACATAAATACTGGAAAAGATAATTCTTAAAAGCAATAATCATATTTGATAAAAAGATTTCTAATGTAATAAATGTGTCTTGCATATATGTGTTGTCTTAATTTGACAGGATTTCTATCCCTCTTATTTAAAACAAATTTCATCAGACAATGGCCTTGTGATCCTGTTCCTTCTTAGTTTCTATACTTAGAAGATTCAGGTGGAAGGGCTAATGCATTACAGAGAAACCCTAAATAAACTTTAGTTAAAGCATAAGTTCTCTTAAAATTTGCTAATTGTTACTGAGAATCTGCTGTCTTACTGGAAGTGTTTAAAAGTACACTGTTAAGTCCTATTTAACAGCTTGACTGCTGGGCTGAGAGGAATGCTTGTTTACCTTACAGCTGTGCTGATGATGATTTTTTTAGGGTTCCAGAAGGTGCTTTAGCTGCTGTGTTGCAGTATTTTATATAATACTGAATCCAAGGTGGCAAATAACTTGATATTTTTAAAATTACACTTTTAAAACCATTGATGGTTTATTTGGGTTTTCTTTCTTTTTGTTGTTGTTGGGTTTTACTCTATTTTAAACCTGGTCATCAGGGCTACAAGATTAAGAGGTATCTTTTCAGGGTAATCTGGAAAACTTATTCTGAAACTTTAGAGAATCGGTTTAAAAAAATAGGTCTTTTTTTCCTGATGATGAAATAAAATGTCAGTGGAAGAACCTGCAGTGTTCTAATCTGTCTGGTATTCCATGGAGAAGTTTGTTACAGTAGAAAATTGATTGTCCATAGAACTTCTCCACATGGCATAAAATAAACTGAAGTTCTTTACAGTACCTTGATGAAAGGATTTGTTAATGTTGCAGTTTTGAAAGGAGGAAGAGCAGGTCATTAGGTAAGCATAGGTGGGTGTTCGAGATACACTGGACCGTTGAGGAAAAAAAATGAGAAGAGAAAAACTGGAAGATATGATGAAGATCAATTAAAGAATTTGTAAAGAATTTGCAACAATTCAATAAAAGAGGGACAGAAGTAAGTGTCATAAAAGCAAAACTGGAAAACTTTCAGGACGCTGTTGTACAAGCTTGAAAGTAAGAACAAGGATCTTAGGTTTTGTGAGAGGAAAGGGGGATGGTGTAAGTGAAGTTTAGAAGAAGAGTGCAATCACACTTTCCTAAACAGAAGATAGTCTCAGACTTGTCTAATAGGATGTGAAAGTATTTCTACTGAAAAAGTCTGCTGACTGCATGTGCTAAACTTTCTGGAAATTTAACCATTTCTTTATAGTTGATAGCAGGCTTTAGAAATACTCAGTCTGTAAAGAATGTAACATTCTATAACTCCCCTCCAGGATTTGGACACAGAAGAGCAGAAATCGTCTAACAGTCTGAATTGCTTTTCCACTACTGAACAAGTAAGTTCAAATGAAGAAGAAGAGTATCCAACTGTAAGGAAGAGGACTAAAATGGACACAAAATCATGGAACAGTTTAACAGCCAAAGAATCAATTTCTACAGACAGTATAAATTCACATTCACGCAAAAGTACACCAGATACTGCAGTGTATACAGATGACAGTAGAACAGCAGACACAGAGAGTGAGCCAGAAGAAGGTGAAATTACAGATTCTGAGTGTGAAGACTATAGCAGTGAAGATGAAGTAACAAGTGAAGAAACTGCTGATTCAGAAACCTCAGAAGACGAAGGTGAATTATTGTGGCTTTTACATTTACTGTATTTTTCCAAAAGCCCATTAAGAACAAAACACAAGAAAACAGTTTGGATAATTAAGAGTGAAAAGCATGTGACTGGAGATACTTTGTATGGAAAAAATACTCTGTTAGCGCTATTTGTTTCCTTCTCTTTACTTGTGCAGTAGCCAGAAGCACATAGTTGTGTTTAGGTTAAAAGTTGTCAGGAATATAAGTCTCTATGCTTAAGTAGAAACCTCAGAGTAGAATAAGATTTGTTCAGATTTAGGATAGTGTCAAGAGAAAAGGAAGTTTGTTGCTAAAATAGATATTCTGTGACAGACTTCACAGTAATTCTCTATATTAATACACTTCATTGATGCATAATATTTCTGATACTGTTAATAATCATACATCATTCAATTTAAGGTGACTTTGTCGTGGTGAAACCAACAGAATGATAGAACAGTTTGGGTTGGAAGGGATGTTAAAAATGGTTTGTTCCGACCACCCTGTCATGGGCCAAGACACCCTGCACCAGACCAGGCTGCCCAAAGCCTCATCCAAGCTGGCCTTGAACACTGCCAGGGAGGGGGCAGCCAGAGCTTCTTTGGCAGCCTGTGCCAGTGTCTCACTGACCTCAATAATGTGAAACTTCTTCCTTGTATGTAATCTAGATTTACCTTCCTTCAGTTAAAGGCCATTCCCCCTTGTCTTTTCACTACATGCCCTTGTAAACAGTCTTTCTCCAACTTTCTCCAGGATTAATGTGGAGTACTTGGTACTATCTCAAATCCTATTTTGTGTACATTCCAGTGGCCTCCAGTGGCAGTGTGTGAGACATGGGTATAGAGAGGAAACCTGTGTGCTGTTCTGTACCAAAGAAATTGTTCTAGGTTCTTAAGACCTTCTCCATTAATTGAATGGTCTTTTGCAAAAACAACATAAAAAGAGTAACCTATGAACATCTTAATGCAACCAGTTGGAACTGTGTATATGCAAAAAAAATTCCAAATCACAGAATTAAATACAATCTATAGAAATCTGTACTGCAGCCTGTGCCATGCTCACAGTTAAATTTTTACTCTACTTTCATTACTTTACTCATATTCTGAGTGATTAATGGCATTCAAAATATGCTTGCTACCATCAGGCTTTCAGATCAAATTTCCTTCTAGTAATCAACTTTGCAGTAATGCTGAAGTAATAAAAGCTGGAGATAGTTTCTCTCCTTTAGCAGCTGTTGAGGTAGTGTCTTCACATCTTACCATATCTATACCTGAGATCTTTTCCTGTTTCTGAAAATGTACATCCAAAACCAGATTTCATACAGCTGTTAGAATACAATTACTTAAAAGATACTGAGGCAAAAAAAGCATATGCATCCATACACTCACCTATTACTTTTTCTGTACTGGTGCATAGTGCCAGTAGCAATAAAAACTAATAAAGAGACACCTGACATAGAAATTAGCAAATTTAAAGTTTTATATACATTTAGATTTTTTGTTCGGTGATAAAAAACGTCCTGCCTTTTCTCAAAGTAAAATTATATTCTAATCTTTTACGACTAATGGTCGATATATTTATAATATGTTGGTAAATTCTGTGAATGTATTTGTACTTTATTTCTGTAAATAAGCAGATGCACATGTAAATAGCCAGGATTAGGGAAATATTTTTATTACTTTATGTGTACAAAGAAAGCTTTTGAAACACTAGTTTCTCATCAAAGTTTTCTTTCAGATGGGCATTTTTGAAAGTTACATAGGATTGAGCTAGATAATGTCTGAATGTCTATTAATTATTTGAAAGCTGTGGACTATAGAGGTAAAACTAATTTGTTGTTAATAACACTATTTTTAAATATAATTACAGATGAAGAAAAGATCTGGCCTCCTTGTATCAGAGTAATTGTGATAAGATCACCAGTTCTGCAGACTGGATCACTTTATATTATCACAGCTGTGAAATCCGCTACAATTGGAAGGTAAAACTGAATGGGATTTCTGACATTTATTTGAAGCTGTTCCTTACTTCGGAACCTGTGGCAGCCACTTAAGATTTCTTGTCCCTGTGTTTCATGCTTGTCTTCCTAATGTGCAGTAGGTGTGAGACACTAGAGTACCCTACAGAAGATATTCAAGTCATGTCACATAATGTCATCCTCCCTGTGATAACAGCATATGCAACTAATCTAGCTTAGCAGTCATGAAAATTTGTTAGTGAGAACTTGATCTTGTGTCTGAGTCCTAGTGGCAGCATAGCCAAGTCATTCTTTGAAATCTGTTATTCTCTAGAAAGTGAACTTTTTTTTTTTTCTGGGCCACTAAGGTAACCTTTTCAGAAGTGGAACACCATGCTTCAGAAATTCAGGATCACAAGAAAGCATATACTGGTCTTCCTCACATGTTCAAATTTCAGTAGCATTGGTTCACTGTTTTTTAAATAATAAGTTGGGTTTTGTGTTACCCTGTCCAGTTCTAACATTTTTATATATATGTGTACATTTTTTTTAAGATTAATGAAGAATTAATGCTTTTATCTGTGTTTACTAAAAATCTCACCACTTTTCAGCTGCTTACCTAATGCTGATAGATATGTTTTGATTTTCTCTAATAGATGGAGTTTTTTAGGTGCATTTATGTAAAGATTAACAGGTGGCGATTCTGCTTGCAGTGTGCGTACAGGTCCTTCAGTACTTGCACTGCTTCTTTATGCTCTAGTATAAGAAACTAATACACAAATCCCTTCCTTCTACTGCAGTTTTTTGATGGGGGGGTGGGTAATTCTGTAAAGAATTCTCTTTCATTTTTTTTATTACCTGTCATGCCACCAAGATTTCAACTTAAGCATTGAAGACTTACACCAAGGTTCGCTGAAGAGGGTTCTCAGACCATTATTTACAGGCCTAGTACAACTTTAAAAGTTCAGATACAAATGTCAGGTTTATAAATAAAATTTTAAAGGCACAGCTTTATCATATATTTATTGCCTAGTGCGTATAGTTTATAGATGGAAAAAGGAATGTGCAGCAAGTCTTCATGTTAGTGTATGTTGCAGCAGTGGTTTGCATCTGTAAAGCTCCCAGAAGATAAACATGGTATTAAGTTCCAACTGAAATACACCTTTAGTAAGCCACTTACTAGATCTCTTTCTACTTTGTTATGATTTGTGTATCAACTTGCCTTTCCAGAGAAAAAGATGTTGGACACACACTTCAGATTCCTGAAATTGGAGTCAGTAAGGTAACTTGTTTTTGTCTCCTGAAAGGTAGATCAGCATATCAATGAAGCTTTAGGTTTTAAGGCTTTAAAATTTGCGAAATCCTATGTTAGCTCTTTTAAAGAACTTTCACACTGAAAGAGATCACAGAATCACAGAATATTAGGAGTTGGAAGGGACCTTGAAAGATCATCCAGTCCAACCCCACTGCCCAAGCGGGATCATCTAGACTAGATCACATAGCAATATGTCCAGATGTGGGTTTTGCCCATATTTGAAAGTGTGACTTCATAGCCTAGCATGCTAAATATTTTTTAAATTGCGGTTTTACTCCGCAGCAAAACAAAAAAAATTATACTTTGAGTCTTTAATTTCTTAGCTATTGAATTTGATAAAATGTTACTCTGTTAATTACTAACAACGCATAAAATACTGATGTCAGATATTTAGAACTTTGCCATAAAGTAATCCTAACCTTGCAGTTGAGCTCATAGTACAGATTTTGTTTGCCATATTGGTAGTATATACTTTTTCAGTACTGAATGAGCTTATGGTCAAATAGTTGTATTAATAGTATGCTTTAGCTCATGCTCCTGGGGTCCATTTATTTGCAGTTCCCGTGGGTGAAACTGTAAAGTGTGGAATACTCTATTAACTTATAATTACCAGAGCCACTCAATTTAAAGGCCTCAAAATATGTTCTCAAATCTTACTTTAAAATAGCAAATAAATTGTGAACTATTTGCTTAATAAGAACATTTAACTTCAACTTCTATTTATCAGTTCCATGCTGAAGTATATTTTGATCGCGATTTGCAAAACTATGTTCTTGTGGATCAAGGCAGTCAGAATGGAACAGTTGTTAATGGAAACCAGATTCTGCAGGTGAGTACCTGTTACAGTGCTGTGTATGTTGCAGAAAACTGTAGTTGTGGTCATTTTAAATGTGGTAAATCACTAACAATGTCATTATCTGGTTTCTTTCATACATTAGTCTCTTCCTTGGTTCCCTTCTGGTTTTAGGGCCACTTACAATATTTCTGGTTTGTACTAGCAAAAATCCACTGCCATTGCTACACTGTAGATAAATACTTGCCTGCATTTGAGAGACCAAACTGAATTCTTAAATTACGAGCATTACCCATGAAATAGAGTTTGTGCCTTTCATTAGTAACTGATTAACATGTCTGCCAAAACTTTTTTTTGATGTAGCCTAAAGTAAAATGTGATCCCTACATCTTGGAGCATGGAGATGAAGTGAAGATTGGTGAAACTGTGCTTTCTTTTCATATACATCCTGGTAGTGATACTTGTGATGGATGTGAACCAGGACAAGTCAGAGCTCATCTTCGCCTGGACAGGAAAAAGTCTTCTGGTTAGTCATGTGAACCTAATGAGATTTAACACCACAAAGTGTAGGTTTTTGCACATGGGCTGGAGGAATCCCAGATATACCTACAGGCTGGGAGAGGAGCTGCTTGAGAGCAGCCCTAATGAGAAGGCCCTGGGGATCCTGGTGGATGAGAAATTGAACATGAGCCAGCAGAGTGCTCTTGCAGCTCAGAAGGCCAGTGGTATCCTGGGCTCCATCAGAAGAGGGGTGGCCATCAGGGACAGGGAGGTCATTGTCTCTCTCCACTCTGCCCTTGTGAGGCCTCATCTGAGTCCAGAGCTGGGGCCTCAATTCAGTAGAGATGTGGAGCTGTTGGAGAGGGGTCGGAAGAAGCCAAGATGATCACGGGGCTGAAGCACCTCCCCTGTAAGGACAGGCTGAGGGAGCTAGGCTTGTTCAGCCTGGAGAAGGCTGAAGGGGGACGTCATTGCAGCCTTCCAGTACTTAAAGGGAGCAGATAGACAGGAGAGGAATTGGATTTTTACAGAGGTAGATAGTGGCAGAAATGGGGACACAAGGGGGAATGGATTGAAGCTAAAGGAGGGGAGGTTTAGGTTAGATATCAGGGGAAAGTTCTTCACAGAAAGACTGGTGTAACACTGGTGTAACAGGCTGCCTGGAGAGAGAGGTGGTGGATGCCCCAGCCCTGGATGTTTTCAAGGCCAAATTGGATGGGGCCTTGGGCACCCTTGTCTAGATCCAGGTCTGGAGGTTGGTGGCCCTGCCTGTGGCAGGGGGAGTTGGAACTCGATGATCCTTGGGGTCCCTTCCAACCCAGACCATTCTGTATTATCTCAGAATATGTTGTTTATTATAGCTCTTTATAAGAAACATCGTTATTTCAGTTTTCTAGCAATTTTCTTGTCAGGTAGGAACAGTTGTACAGTACATGCTGATAGATTTTCTTCTTTTTATGTGTGTCTATGTGTAATAATGTTAGAATTTCTCATAGTTGTCTTTTGTTTCAAAACATTGTTACATTATTAATAAGAAAGGCAATTCTGTATTCTTCCTTTTAGTCTGCCTAGCACTTAGCAAAGAAGAGAGGGAGCTGGTAAGAAGAAAAGCATTGAAACAAATACGGGTGAAATATGGTTTACAAGTGAGTTTACAGTAAAAGTGTTTGAAGTCTACATGTACTTTGTGATTCTTATTTTAAGCCATAGACTTCAGTGAATAAAGTTCCAAAAGCACCCTAATTTAAGCTTCATGACTTAACTCAAGCTGGTCTTTTGTACACTGAATAATAATTACAAACCTCTACAGAGAGCTGATAGTAACTGGGCATCAAGGTTGTATTAAGTTTAGGAAAAGATCCATTCCAATGTGTACAAGTTTCTTCATCCTCTAGAGGTTAAGATTTCTTAAGTAATTATTTTCTCTTCTACAAATTAAGCCTGCACTAAATTGCATCTTTCTGCAGTAACTGAATTGTTATCTTTTATTTGGAAATGAAAAATAATAAGCAACTGAAAAAAAACATATAAGGAAGAGGAAAAATGTTTACGCTTGTATTTTAACTCTGCTTTGCCATAAAAGAATACCAACATGAATGTACAGGCAATATAGTATATAAGCATTCAACTTAATCTGTAAAGCAGAAGTATTTTGGCTATGGGGTTACATATAGTTAAGTATTGATGTAGAAAACAGAATGGCGTCATTTCTCTCTCTACATCCTCTATGAGATTAATGAATTTGGCAATATTAAATTATTATATGATGATGGCAAAAACATACCTTACCAGGTATGGCTGTAAGGTAAGAAACTAAATGAGAACTATAGGTTTTTCTTAAAAGATTTAGAATTAATGAAATAAGCTAAAGCTGTCTTATTTTTGGAGGATAGCAGTAAAGTCACCAAAAATAAAGAATCTAAAGCCTGCTTTCTTTCCCTTGGTGGAATTTAATCTCTTTATAAAGAACACAGAGTATGAAGACAACAAAGCAGTGAAAAATCCAAAGTACAAAGACAGAGCAGGCAAACGCAGAGAGACCATTGGAAGTGAAGGAAGCTTCCAGAGAGATGATAGTCCAGCTTCTGTTCATATGTAAGTTTGGATGGGATGGGGGTGTAGAAATCCTTAGAATGATAATAAAATATCAATTTGTTACTAGGACACAGTGTATTAGAATATAGATTACCTGTATACAATGTGTCAATATGCTATTCTCACTTCCCAGTTCATCTTCCACACAGAATTCAACTTGGCAGTAAGGATGCTTAGATTGTTTTTACTGACTCAAAAAAATGGAATTCCCAGCTGCACTATTGACACCTTCAGTAGTTTCTGTTTTTCAAGTGTCTCAATATCTGTTTTTCCCATCCAGTCCTGGTAATAGTACAAATGCAAATTTTTCACCTGTAGTGTCTCTGCCAATATCCAGTCTTTCATAGGAAACTCATTTGCATACCTTTTAAATGATACTTCCTTTAATCTTCCCATTTAATTTATTTCTTTGCTTCTGTAACTGCTTTTGGGGGAGGAGTTTTTTTGTGTTTTTTTATTTTGAGAAACCTGACATTTTAGGTGCTTGTAAAAGGAAGTGAGAGAACCATGTTAGGGTAATTTGCTGGTGTCTAGAGCAGCACATGCTTGCTTAGCAGTTATCTTAAATTTTCTTCAAAGTGAAATCAGCAACAGCAACAAAGGACACAAAATGTTGGAGAAGATGGGATGGAAGAAAGGGGAAGGCCTGGGCAAGGATGGTGGTGGTATGAAGGACCCGGTAGGTGTCTCTGGCTTTCACTTGGCGTAAAAAGGAATGGAAATCTCTTTGCAGTGAAAAGTATCTCGTTGTAATTCAGGATGAGGGGCAGTGGGCACAAACTGGAAACACATGAAATTCCATCTCTCTATAAGAGAAAACCTCTTTACTGTGAGGGTAACTGAGCACTGGCACAGACTGCCTACCAGGTTGCGGAGTTTCTGTTTCTGGAGATACTCAGATGCACCTGGATGCTGTTCTGTGCAGCCTGCTCTTACGTGATCCTGCTCTAGCAGAGTGTTTGGGCTAGATGATCTCAAGGGATCCCCTCTCAACCCCTACAAATCTGTGAATCTATAAGCCACAGTTCACTTGAAACATTTCAAAGTCCTAGTTTGGGAGGAATAACCTCTGTAGGACTAAGTAATTTTGTTTACTTGTTTAATAGCATCTTTTGACGTCATTTTAATGGTTTAGCCCTTCATTGGAAAATTCCAAAGTGTGTTATGAAAGTAAGCAACTAAGGGAAAACAGAGAGCTTCTAACTCTGATCTCATTTCAATGCAAAGTCTGGAGGAAGACTGAAACAATTTTAAGTGATGTGAATTCAAGATGCACTTAGAGTGGAATCCTTCTCTTTCTCAGAGGCTGATACAACACAAAAATGCAGCTAGAGGCCACAAGAGGAAAAGCTGTCTCAAGTCACCATAGCAACCAAGTTCTGTCTCTCTGTGGTAGCTGTGTTAGCCCAAATTTTATCACCAGAGATGTATTTTGGCAGTAGTGCTTCTCAGAGCCACACTGTGCTTTTTGCTGTCCAATTCCCCAGCACAAGAATGTCATTCACTTTGTGAATTTCACAGTAATGTTAATAGCATGTGACATCATTCACTGCTCTAGATCATAGTTCCGGTTATTCTGTACATCTTTTAATCAGTACTTTAGATGTCCGTGTGTGATCTAGGTATATTAAAGCCTTTAGAGAAGTGTGTAAGGAGGGTGGAGTTAGTATTATAAAACATGATTTGAAGCATTAGAATACCTAACTTGCAGTTACAATGTTTAATGTATTTGACAGATCCACCTCCAGCTACGTAAGACACATGCAGGTTTGGGTACCAGTAGACCAGCTTCAATTGAAGATGTTCCAATCATCCAGAGCAAGAATAAAAAGAACTGGGATAAAGCAAGAGAAAGATTTGCTGAAAACTTCCAAGAACCTAAATCACAAAGGGATACATCTAAGATTACACCATGGGTTAGAGGGACTGTAGAGTAAAAGTATCTGTTCCTACAGCAGGGTAATTCCTGTGTGTAAATAGTTGGGAGAGAATTTATTTTTTTCTTTATTCTTTTGCTAAAGCAGAGGTTTGGTGATATGTAAAATACATTGTGGAAAAAAAAATATACCAGATTAACTCTATGTTAATTGTTTTCTGTAGTCTTCATGCTTTTATAAAAACACGTTTATAATAAGCGAGTGGAATTTAGGGGGATATTCAAATTTAAGTACTTGAAAGTTATTCTCATCATAAGCAGGAAGTTTATTCAATTGTGCTTTTAACACATTCTTCAAAGTCAAGAAAAAAAAAGTCAAGAAAAATACCTGTTAAATTTGATACATTTAACATTTGAACAGTGGTTTTAAAAGCAAGCTGAACAAAAATAAGAAAATCTTCTGGACCCCTACTAACAGAGTATTGTATTGCCTTTTCCTCTTCTGTATGTTTATTCATGGCTGCCATGAAATGCTCAGTAAGAGGTATACCACTCTTTCATACAGTACATTCAGTACTTGTCACATGTCTCAGCTCACCTTAAGCGGGGAGGGGGGTGGAACTTGTTTTTAAATGAGTCATCAGTACTGTTCAAAAATAAATTCTGTACTCCATTAAATAAACTACCAGCATTGGTGAAGAAAACAAATGTTCAGAGACAGCTTGTAGCAAAACTTTCTTCTGTGAAGAACTTGCTTAAGATTTGTTTAGTTAATCTGTACCATGCCTTTAAAAGAGGAGGTATGTTTAAGAAACTGCTGTCTGTGTGTATTATTTATTAACTTCTTGTTCTCAACATCCATTGCTGGCAATGGAGATTATGCCAGGTAAAAAAAAAACCAAAAAAAAAACCAACCACCACAGAACCTGACCAAACAATTTTTGGTGGGGAAGGAGTGTCATCTGAAGCTGAATGCTTGGTATTTATCTTAATGTTCCTAACCACAATAAATCATTGTCAATTTAAGCAGTGTGTTTCTTGATACTATCTCGTGTATATGCTGAATGCAAGTGTTCTTCTGAAATGAGAAAGAATCCTGTTTTAGTCAAATTAAAAGTTCTCACCCTTTTCCAAGTAAGGGAAACTTGATTGTCTCATGCAGGAAGATGTCAAGAACTCCAGAGTAAAACCAGGACATGTTTGTATTTTGTGCATAAAGAAAAGTGGTTTTATCAGCCTGAAGTGCCCTAGTTTAGCAATAGTTGAAGATAGTTATGAGCATTCTGAATGCCTGCAGCAATATTCCTTAATTAAAATTAGTTCACCTTTTGTTTCTGTAAGCAGTTATTTTTTCATTGGTGTAGCAACAGTTATGACTGATTGACTTGATTTGCTGCTGTATTCATTTCTATTGACAACTTCATGTTTTCAGAAGCTTTGAAAACATAGCTTTTCATGCGGAACAGTACTTTTAAGTCACCGCATATTTTAAATGGCGCTTCTGCTACCAGGAAGGAAAAAACAACCCAACCTGTATGTCTAAACAAGTTCGACTTTTTTTTTTTTTCTAAACAGCTGACCTCTAAGGTCTTGAGAGTCAATCTCAATCTGAAGGGAGAGACATGGTGTACACACTACAGTAGAAACCTTAGCTTTCCCTTTTACCAGTGAACTCAAGTAACAACTGTAAGAGAAGGCAGTCAGTGTTTTATTGTTGCCTTGCACCAAAGAAACTTGAAAGAAATTAAGAGTTTGCCTTTCATGAAGTTTTGTAGTAAGACATTGTCTGCCTCTGTGAGAGGCACAGCCTCACGCAGTCAAGCACTCACTGCTTTCAGTACCACAGCTTCCTCTTTCAACAAACAGTTTCATATAAAAGTTTGAAGTTTAATCTCTCAATTTAGCATCAGTGTGACAAATTCCATTCATTTCCTGATGCTGCCTAGGAAAGTGGAAAAAGCAGTACCATTAATATACATGGCATTAAAAAAACAACTGAAAATAAGGTCTGACTAATCCTCATCAAGCAGCTGTGTGCCTTTATCGCGTAGGAAGACTTCATGTATTGAGCTAAGCAGGGCTTTACATCTCCTAACTCGGTGACCTCTTAGAAAATTTTAAGTGCAAATGTGTGGGTGAAACCCACTAATGCTGTGCAAGCCTTATGTGCAAATACAGTACTGCTGTCCCTCATGTTTGGAGGGGAGCATGAATTGCCATTGCGCTGGTACACTTTTGGAGGCTATAACCAGTAAGATACAGTATAAATTTAACTGTCTTACTTTCTCAGTCCTCCAACAATCCTGTTGTCTTTCCCAACTTACAATGCTTACTATCATCACTTTAAGTTGCTTTGTTGAAAGCACATGCATACATCAGAAGTTTTAGCAGTTTTATTATGTGTGTATATAAATATTGCTGGTGGATACATATATAATCTCAAAGCCGAGAATAACATTACATTCATCAATTTATATAAACTATTATAGTGAATTTTACAAAACAACTAATCTGTGCACTGCAAAATACATTAGGAACAGTAGGATTCTTCACATCTTCACTGCTGCACAACCCAGCTAACAAGCAAAATTAGGACCATGTTCATCACTGTGTAAAAGGTACTGAACTCCAGTGGCAACAGGTGTTCTGATGACTGCATACACATTATGTATTTTTACAAAATATAACACTGAGGATACAAGTTTTTGTTCTAGCAAGTTTGGTGCTGTAACAAGCTGTATGAAGCATACCTGGCAGGGTCTTTCAGCCAACGGGTAACAGCCGTGGCATCTGGAAGACATGTCAAAAACATCACCCTGTTACAAACAAGATGTATTTAAATATACACAGCAACAGACTTTGTTCTATATGGCCTTTTTATAAGTGCTGTATAGAATATATATTTAAGATAGCATGCTTAAAAATGTTATTTTTTTTCTTTATCTGCACCTTTTAACCTGTCCACACCTCTCTGCTGATGAACATACCGGCGTGTGGGTTTCTGTGGCCCAGCTGGCACTGATGTGGGTACAGCCCTACGGTGTGGCAGGACACGATCAGCTCTCACCCGTTCGTGCTGAAGTGCCTCGGCTTTGCTCCACTTCTGCACACGGGGCACACGCGGCCACATCCGCAGCTCTGCGGCCTCCTCCGTTAACGGACAGGGGGGTGGAAATGAGGGTTACGGCCTGGCCTCCCTGCGCGCACAGGCGGCTCTGTGCCCAGGAACCCGGGCAGCGGGCGTGGA
>VXBZ01010820.1:52255-71008 GCA_013399135.1 Heliornis fulica
CGGCCGCGGCGCGGCGCTCTCCCCGCTGAGGGAAGAGCGCCGCCTGCCCAGCCTGGCGCCGCTGTCGCCCGCAGCCTCGACTCGACTCGCCTTTGGTCTTAGTTTCTCCTTCTCTTTGGCAACCTCCTCGGCTGCCTTCCGCCGGGGCCGCCCGTCCGCCTCCCGGCTTTCCGACGGCTGCCCAGCCTCGCCTTGCTCAGGAGCTCCGGAAAGGCAGAGGATCGGGAAATTCTACCTTGCTGCTTGGGAGGAACAGAAGAAATAGGGAATCCAGCACGGGAGGACACAACCGGAGGCTGAGCAGCCACAAAAGAAAACAAGATCTATAGATAATAGTTTAAAAAGACGTCTGCATTACTTTTTATTTAACTCTTAGGATCATAAGTTGTCATAAGACAGAATGAGTGGAGTCTCGGGAGTAGTCCTGAGAAAGCAATGCCGGGAGGAGCCGGCACAACCCTCCAAGAGAGCTGGCATAGCTGTAGCCTCAGCTAGGTCATGGCCAAGCCCCATCCCACGAGAACTGACTATTAACCTGCCCTTCTGTGGGTAGAAATGCCTAACAGTCCTTACAGCTTGGCCTCAGCTCTCCCTTTTCTAATGGTGGTGGACTGGCCTTGTCTTAGCAGTCAAGCCTGGTTGGTTGCTACTGCAGACTGCATGCTTGGCTTTGTGAGGCTAAGAAGTTTGCACAGGGCAAAGGCGAGATTTTGTAGCACCATGAGTCTTGCACTGACATTTGTTCACCTTCAACCTTTTCCCTCTCCTTTCTTCTGCCTTTTTGTTTCACCTGACATTTTACATTTAAATGTTTTCATTTAGATACTTTCTATCCACCAAAAAAAAAAAAGGGTAATTAAATTAGACTCTGATACTTTAACCACCATCACATTGCTCACTGGATTTGCTTTTTCAGCCTTGACCACCACCAGACAGAAATCATCTCTAAAGTGTCCAGCAATGTTAAATAAGGCTTAAAGTGAACCAAAATTATAGTTGCAGTTCCTTAACTTGGCAAACTGGATATCTTTCTGTTAGATTCTTTAACTGCACAATGAGAATATTAACAGTTGTTTTCACTCCCTCTTTAGGGATATCCAAAAACTGTGTAGAGTAACTAGAGTAACTAGTCCTGAGTAACTGGCTCTGGGTGACCCTGCTTGAGCAGGGGATTGGACAAGGTGTCCTCCAGAGGCCAACCTCAAACAACCTCTGTGATTGTGGCTGAAGATGTTAAGGAACTGACTGGCAGTTGTACAGTCTAGGGGTGGAGCCTGTAGACATATCTAGGCAGGCAAAAAGAAGTCTTGAACTAATGACAGAAAGAAAACCAGCAAAAAAACCTGGAGAGTGGACAGTTTAAAGGAAAGAATCTGCTGCCCAGCCTACCCTTGTTGTGGCAAGTAGACCTTCTAGCTAGGTATGTTATTTGACCATGAGCAGTTGTCATGCTTTTACCAAGGAGGTCAGGTGTGATGTGTAAATGATAATCAGAAAGGACATAGAGATATGCTTCTTGTGTTTGTTTGGGTTAAGCGTAAAATAATTAGGTTGACAAGGCTTTCTTGTTTAAAGCACTTCATGAGAAGGGGTGTGTAGTTGGGATGTTCTTGAAAAGTACTGTTCTTTTGAAACAGTATTTCCATTTTTCGTTTTACCATATAAATGTTTAATTTTAGACACCTGTCTTTATACAGCAAAGACTCTACTTGGAAATTGCTCATAGCACACACCAGGAGGAAAAAATCACAAGTTCTTTAAAATGGCTTTATCCATGACATGTCTTTAGTGTCCCATTTTAGAGGTATTTAAACAAGGGTAGGTCTTTTGATGAACTTGCACTGTCTGGGATTTATTACAAATTGAGATATTCTGTGTTGGTTTTGACTTGGAGAAATACATGTGAAAGGTGACTGTGTTTTATTTGTATCTGTTTTCCCACATGTCTGTATATGTGGAACCCTACAGAGACCCTACCACTGGGCGGACAGTGGAATCTGTGCACCTTGCTTGCTCAACTACCTTTCATGGTGAATTTTGCCACAGAATTGAGTGAAAACAGAATGTGGTTTCGATCTTGTGATCATTCTCACTTTGGGTGGCTGCTGCTTGTTCTTCCTCTGTCCTTTGGCAAAAACCATGGCAACCTGGTTCTTCCAAGGCTGTGTATTTGGAGTTATTCAAGGGATGCTGGAACATTGCAAAAATGTTTTAATAACTGCCTACAAAATGTGATGTGAACTTTAACTCTTCCCTCCCATCCTATGACCTGCATTCAGGAAAGTATTTCCTTTCTTCTAGATGCTGCTGACACCTAGCTTTAGTAATATTCTAATTCCCAGTATTCACCATTAAAATTAATGAATTGTTGAAGCCTAGATATATCACTTTTGTCATTACAAATAAAGATTCAGAAGGCTTAACTGAGTGTAAGGCTCATTTTTAAAATGCTGCTGTGGGTGCATTGTCAGGAGACCTTTAAGTTGAGATCTCAGTACACTTGAAGAGGCCTCCTGTAACAGCTGGCAGGATTATTAATAGCTGCCACAACTGATTTAGGCAAAGAATGTATTTTCTCAGGGGATTTTAACTAATGAGTCATGTCATTTTGTTCACCTTAGGTTTGGGGCGGGGGCGGGGGGTGTGTGTGATTGGTTATTTGTTTTGCTTTGAAAGAAAGATGGTTTTGTTACACGGAAGTGGATACAGACTATGTGCCTGGATTCAAAAGCTCAAGACACCAGCCTACCAATTTTGGAATATAGGGGCAGAAGTATCAACTGATCTGTCGTCATGTCTTCAGTGAGTGCATGCTAACTTCCATCAGGTAGTGATCTGGACCCAGATACTCACAGGTCAGTGTTAGTAAATAGATACTAGCACAAGCGTTGGTACAGAGTTCTATACACATATACATACACATGCCCTAATTGCAAGCTGAAGGAGAAATTTAAATGTTCAGTCAGACACTGGAAGAACATGAGACCAAACTGAGAAATGTTTTCCTCTTTCAAAGCACCATCCTCTTTCCAGACTCTGTGTGTCACCACAGCAATTATCCTTTTATTTATCCTTTATATTTATCCTTATTATGCTTTGCACAAGTCCAAGTAGATGTCAGCCACTCTTCCTTTATTCACCAGCACTGAAACTCTGTTGTAGAAGGCCACCAAGTTTGTCAGGGGCGATTTGTCCTTAGGGAAGCCATGTTCACTGTCCTGTTGGTTATTCATATATTTAAAGTCAATCAACACATTTCAGTGCTCTGTAGTCCAAAACCAATCTTTGAAGGGTATTACCAGTACATGGCCAGGGTCTTATTGTGCTGCAGTCTTCCAGAAGAGGTGAAAATCCATGGTTTTAATTTTATGCTGTTAAAGTTTCCTCAAAAGATCACTCAGTCCAACCCCCCTGCCCGAGCAGGATCATCTAGACTAGATCACATAGGAACACGTCCAGATTGGTCTTGAATGACTCTAGAGAAGGAGACTCCACAACCTCTCTGGGCAGCCCGTTCCAGTAATCCATCACCTTCACAGTGAAAAAGTTCCTCCTTATATTAAGATGGAACTTTCTGTGTTCCAGTTTGGAACCATTTCCTCTTGTTCTATCACTGGCCATCACTGAGAAGAGCCTGGCTCTGTCCTCCTGACACTCACCCTTTACATATTTATAAACATTAATTAGGTCATCCCTCAGTCTCCTCTTCTCCAAGCTGAAGAGACCCAGCTCCCTAAGCCTCTCCAGCTCCTAATATTCTGTGATTCTCTGATAACATTTTCAGTTTTGACCAAATTCCAACCTCAAGAATCACAGCTCCTTATGGATAAGTATTACCATGCACTAATTTTCCTCTGCACCCTTTATTGTTGCTTCTTGTCAGAAGTGCCTGTGTGGTAGCTATGTACTGGTATACTATTGCCTCATGCCTGAAGGGTAGTGACATTGTTACCAGGAGGCTAAAACGTGGTGAGCACTTTATCTCCAGCATGGCCACATCAGTGGGTATTATGATCAGAGCAGTGGCACAGAGATGCTCGCCTGCTTCTTCCAAGCGCAGAAGGCATTTCTTCACTGGCCTGACATGGGCTGTTATGGGTAGCATATCCAGAGGCAGACTGAAAGGGTGCAAAGAGTCTCTTCTCACCAGTCTGGTGGCTCCAAAACCCTTTATAATTGAAGTTGCAGCTGAAAAAGAAGCTGTTTGTCTGGCTGATGATCCTGGGGACAAGAAATCTGGGTTTCCTCAAGTTGGAAGAGTGACTTTTACATCTCTGACATCATGCTTATGCAGAAACAAAGGCATTGGTCTGCATGTAGGTAGAGTGCTATAAATTCTGCAAAGATTCTGTTCACCGAGTGAATGGCAGGAGCTTTCCTAATTATTTTCAGCTTCATCTACGCAATCTAAGCATTCATTTGGCCTTCAGAAACCTTTTTCTCTGCACATCCCATCATCCACCTTGGTATCATGTCAGAAGTTGGAAGTAGTCTGAGGAACAATTGAAAGATTAGAGGACTAGAAAACATTGTTGGGAGGTCATATTGAAGATTTTGGGTTGTTTGTCCTAAAAAAAAAAAGAAGAATGAGTAGACATGTACACAGACTTTTGAGAGATGGTGTTGGAGATAGAAAACAGTTACCTGCCATGTCTATGAGGAAAAGAACAGGTATAAATGATCCTACAATGCAGCAAAGACCACTGAGCTTGGAAAACTTCCTTCTTCCATAGGCCAGTGTCATGAAATCTCCAGGCAGAGTGCAAGTTTAAAACAGAAAGTTGGGCAGCTCTCCCCAGTGTGTCTTCATATTGTATCAGGTCCTGCCTCCAAGAACACAGCCACTGTAGTCCTCCTAGAGCTTCTTCCATCATTATTCTCCCTGCGTTGAATGCTTCAGGGAACACGTTCACGAACAACCTAGCAATGATGTTGGATCACTCAGGTAAACGTCAGCCTGTGGGTCTGGTAAACATCAAATCGGTTCACCTCTTGAAGTCCTCTCCACCCTCAACTGTAAATATTAAAACTTGGACAAATTTATTTTCTAATAAAGCTGCCAGAACTTATGCTGTGTTGGGGGGTTTTAACTCTGCACTTCATCCTGTTGTTGGTATGTCTCTCAGACTCAACTGTTACAGCCATTTGCAAAGCAACAGAAGCTTTCACTTTTCCGAAAACTTCTTCAGAGTTAAATAAATTCATNTGGCTTCCATGCTGTGCAGCCGTTGTATCTCAATGGAGTTGGACTCCCTGTTTTGCATTTCATTTCAGTGTGTTCTGTGGGGCTAAATAGAACTTACCGGGAAATAGAGTTTTTCTAAGTGATTGTTCTAATTTATCTCCCTTTATCATGTTTTCCATTTATTCTCTGATTTTACATCTCTATGTTCTTGGTCTCAGTTTTTCCTGCTGAGAAGTGCTGACTGCTGTGCAGCATACATTTTTCTTGTAGAAAAAGACCTAGAATGGTAAATGTTTCTCTTCAGTCTCTTTTTGTATTAAGAAAAAAAAAAATAAAACACCAGGAAAAAAGTGCTCTGTTTTCATATTAATCCGAAGAGAACATGTCCCCAGTAGCCTCTCTCCAATCTGAGTCTAACATAGAGGTTGATGTAAAAACCTGCAGTACTGATTTAAGTGCCACATCTGTTACTGAGAAATAAAAACCTAGTTAAGTGAGCATCCTTCCATGAAATGTTAACTCTTTTGTAAAGACCTATCTACACATGCAAAACCCCAAAGACATTTTTAACTGATGCAAGTCTTTGTAGGCCCAGATATGTGGTTTTACACTACGTATGTGTTTTACACCAGACACTCTCCTTCATATTGGTAAACATAATGCTGGCTATGTAGAGCTATCATCTGTAGATCTGTATATTGGCACCTGTGGATGTGGCCAAGCAATCCTCAGCAGGTCAAAAGCTCTGGAGCAAGATTTTCTTTTTAGGCAGTTCTCTTTCTCCAGACCTACTCTTTAACATTGTTCAGTTTTGATGATTAGTCTCTTAAGATTGCCCAGGGTGAACAACTGGAACAAATTTACCTTCTAGTAAAGCTGCCAGGACTCATGCTGCTGAGGTCCTCCAAGAACCTAACATCCATTCAGGCTCTTTGCAGAAAATTTGGAGAAAATGAATTGCAAGCAGGGGTCTCACACCTATGCTGCCCTGGAGTCCATTGCCTCTACACAGGGATTGGGTCCTGTCAGCCCATAATTGGGGTGGGTTAGAACAAACACTCTAAGCCTATATGCAGACCTTACTTTGGGCGGAATTGTCTATTTCTGCATAAGCCTGTTCTTGTCTGACCACAACCGAAAGAAATAAGCTGAGTTTAAGCTAAGGGAAGACTGATTTTCACTATTTTTGCACTAAATCAGCTACATCAGGTTTTAAATCACACTTTCAAAGAAGACCCTACAACTCTGCAGGCAGGCAAGGCTTTTAGCTTCAATTTGTTTGTGTGATGTACCGACCAGAGTACAAAAGGCATCATTGTCCTCAGCTCTGATCCACGTGTCTCTCTCTTCACTTGTTATTTTCTGCTGAACCCATGAGGTCATCTCTGTTTGACTATTCATTTGTGACTGCAATAATAATTTTCCAGAAGATGTCACATGTGGCAAAAATACCTGTCCTAACACTTTTAACACCATGGTGAAAGACAGGCTGATCTTCAGCCTGGCCGGGCTAGAAGCAGACTCTGGAAGTGCTGTTCTGCTTATCTGGGACTGATTTCAGTCTCAAGCCTATTTGCCAGCATGACATGCCATCAGATTTCCAAAATACTCAGAGGAAGGATTTGCACTTACAGATGCACATTTATGAGTGCCGCCGCTGATTCCCCTCCCCCAGCTCATTAACATGCATGTCTTCCCTTATTAGTGTTCGTCATTATGTGAACAGCTGGTAACTGTTCTGTTTTCCTTCTCGTCAAAAAGAGGGCTTCACAGACATGAGGAAAATTAGTATTAGGAACAAGCAATTTTTAATACTGACTGCAGGTCCATTAATTTTTTCATTATCGTTATCATCATCATCATGGCCAGGGTGGGCAGGTAGGCTGTGGGCCTGATCCTCATCTCACTCGGAGGAGTATAAAGGGAGAGACACTCTTCAGAAGGCAGTGGGTTTACACCAATGTAAACCAGAGCAAGTGTGGATCAAGGTCTGACTCTCATTAAATCTTTTTTTTCATGACTGCCTTTAAAATATGAGCAGTTTCTCTTCCAAATCCATTTTAACTGTAATTATCTGTAATGAAGATTTTTTTTTTCCTCCTGCTTGTATTTCTCAAATACACGCTCCACCAAAGGTTTTAAGTGACTCCTCAGACTGCATATCTTGTGATCAAGGTAAGAATTATTTGACATATGTAAGGAGAAGATGAAAAAGTAGGAGATAATTGGAAACTAGACATATTTTCTGGGGTCCTTATTTTGATTTTTTTTTCCTCAGTAGATGACTGCTTAAGATGGAATATGCATTTTTAGCGTATCATGTCTGTGTTTGGGACTCTTGAGTGATGATTGGATCACAAGACTTTGTGGACTGAAATATTTCAGAATTTACATCTTCGCCTTCCAGGTTGAAGACAGTTTTGAAGTGACATTTTACCCTGGATTTTTTAATTACTTAGGAGAGTAAATGTCCTCCATGCCTTTCATCCAGGACATAAGATCTTTTCCGTTTTCTCCTCTCAAGCTATAACCCTGAGAACACACTTACTTTCCATAGGAATCAACAGTAATCTACTCATCAACAATTTTTCACTGGTGAGGGAAGGTTAGCTAAGGTGTGGTAACAGCAGAGTGTGTTTTCTGTGCTTCCCATGGAGGATAAAAAAAGAGGGAGATAGAGGCAAGAGGCCTGTCAGTAGGCACAGGAATGTTTTCAGCTATGTAACTTAACAGAGATGTGTTCCCATTCACACATCCTCAAACAGGCCAGTGGCCCTTGGGAATGCAGTATTGATAGGGATGTCTTTCCCCTTCTGAAGTCTCCACCTTTTATTGTTGCTGGCCAAATCTTGTCACTTGGTGAGACAGGTAGCTAAGTGATGTACCTCAACTTCAGGGAGCCTTATCAAAGGCTCTTTCTTCAAAGGTCCTATGCCCTGGCATAGGATTGATTATGTTAAGCATCTCCATAGTTACAGACAATGTCTTTCTTGCAGCTGTTCTCTTTGCATCGTGTAGGCTAGCACTGCCACAGAGGAGGTTGCCCACAATTCCTGAGACAGGAGAAGGTAAGAACTAAAGTTTTTTCTGGCTTATCCAGTTCTACTTTTCCTGATGACAAGTGCATTCACTATGGCAGAATCTCTGGGAGTAATGTCTGGTGGATCTAGAAATGCAGTAAAGAAGATATTTCCACAGGAAATAAGGAAAGTCATGCTATCTGGGATGGCTTTTTATTTTTTTTAACAATAAAATTAATTCTTAATTGTAGCATCGTGGTCTTAGTAAAGCAAACTTTTTTGTATATTGAACCCAACAGACAACAGTCTGTAAGTAAAAAAAATAAAAGATAAATGAGGTCAGGAGAAAAGATTAAGCCTATTTTGTGCATATTTTAAAAATTAGGTTTAAGATTTTCCTGAAAAATACTGAACTATAGAGCTGTGACATGTGATCATTTCTTGATTAGACATTCTCATTAAATACAAGTGCAAAATAATGAATAGCCTTGTCCTCCAACCAAAGAAGTTCAGTATGTATCAGCAGTTAAAATATATCTTGGGGCCACAGAGTTTGGAAATCAGTTGGATTGACTTCTGTTCCCTCTGTACCTTCCCTTTGTGTTGTTACACTGTCTTATTTTTTTTTCATTTGACTTTAATCTCCCATTCCAGAGCAAGTGAGCTTAAAACAAAACAATAGAATACTTTCAGTTACATGAAAATTAAGGAAATTCAGGGAACATGATACCAGGAGATAAATAACAAAATTGTTTCTGAATATTGAGCTACTTCCCTGTCTTCCAAATGGAAACATACATGAGTGATTAATTGTCCAGTCAAAGTCAATGGGACACTACATCTTCTGCTTATGTTTTATTTGTTTCATATGCAGGTTGGAGGACACCTGAGGCATAGTAATCATGAGATGAGAGAATTCTTAGTTCTGGGAGAAGTAAGGAGGGCAGTCAGCAGAACACTCGTGTTGGACTTCCATAGGGCAGACTTTGGGCTGTTCAGAAGGCTGCTTGACAAAATTCCATGGGAGATGGCCCTTATAGGCAGAGGAGCCCAGGAGGGCTGGATGCTATTCAAGAAGGAAATAATGTCAGCACAAGAACAGACTGTCCCAATGTTCTGGAAGAGGAGCCAGCAAGGAAGAAAACCAACTTGGCTGAGTGGAGAGATCTGGGTGGATATCAGAAAAAATAGAAAATCTAAGAGCTTTGGAAGAAGGGGAAGGCTACAGGGATGAAGTAAGATCATGTAGAGAGGAAGTCAGAAGAGCTAAAGCCCAACTAGAACTTAGGATGGCCAGTTCTGTGAAAGATAATAAAAAATCTTTCTACAGATATATCAACAGTAAAAGGTCAAGGAGAATCTCCAGCCCTTACTGGATGCAGGGGGATAACAATAGAGAAAAGGCATGAGGGCAAGGCTGAGGTATTCAGCCTCATTAGCTAACGGGATGGGAGAGCTGAACAAAGCTCCCATGATCAGTGTGGAAATGGTTAGACTTACTTGGCTGGTTAAATTTTCACAAGTCCATGGGGCCAGATGGAATCAACCCAAGGGTATTGAGAGAGCTGGTGGATGTGCTTGCCAAACCCCTTTCCATCATCTACCAGCAGTCCTGGCTGACTGGGGAAGTTCCATTTGACTGAAGGCTGGCACATGTTACACCCATTTACAGGAAGNGCTCGAGAAACTGACTGCCACTGGCCTGGACTGGTGCACACTCTGATGCATAAAAAAATGGCTGGATGGCTGAGTCCAGCGAGTGGTGGTCAGTGGAGCCAAATCCAGCTGGAGCCCGGTCACAAGTGGTGGCTCCCAGGGCTCTTTCCTGGGTCCAATTCTGTTCAACATCTTTATCAATGACCTGGATGAAGGGATTGAGTGTTCTCTCAGTAAGTTTGCAGATGACTCTAAGCTGTGAGGAAGTGTGAATCTGCTTGAGGGTAGGGAGGCTCTTCAGAGGGACCTGAACAGGCTGGACTGATGAGCTGAGACCAATGGGATGAGGTTCAACAAGGCCAAGTGCAGAGTCCTGCACCTGGGACATAACAACACCATACAGTGCTACAGGCATGGGGAAGGGTGGCTGGACAGCTGTCAGACCAAGAAGGACCTGGGGGTGTTGGTGGACTGCAGACTGAATATGAGCCAGCAGTGTGCCTAGGTGGCCAAGAAGGTCAACAGCATCCTGGCTTGTATCAGAAATAGAGTGGCCAGCAGTTCTGGGGAGGTGATTGTGCTCCTGTACTCAGCATTGGTGAAGGCGCTCCCAAAGAGCACTGTGTTCAGTTCTGGGCCTCACACTACAAGTAAGACATTGAGGTCCTGGAGTGTGTCCAGAGAAGGGCAACCAGGCTGGTGAAGGGTCAGGAGAGCAAATCTTATTCGGAGTGGCTGAAGGAACTGGGGTTGTTTGGTCTGAAGAGGCAGCTGAAGTGAGACCTTATCATTGCCTGTAATTATCTGAAAGAAGGTTCTAGAGAAGTGGGTGATGGTATCGTCAGCCGAGTAACGGGATAGGACAAGGGGAAATGGCCTTAAGATGCACCAAGGTAGGTTCAGGTTGGATGTCAGGAAAAGGTTCTTCACTGAAAGAATTGTTGGGGTGTGGCACAAGCTGTCCAGGGAGGCGGTTGAGTCACTGTCCCTGGACGTATTTAAAAGACAGGTAGACAAGGTGCTCAGGGATATGGTTCAGGAGAGGACAGGTACAGTTGGATTTTATGATCTTAAACGTCTTTTCCAACCTAGTGATTCATTCTGTGATTCTGTGATTTTTCCCGTGGGATCCCATTTCCATCTGCGGAGCAGTTTGTTCTCGACCGGGTACCACTAGAGGGTGCTCAGATAGCAGTATTACTGGGAATTTATAAATCATCGTTTCGAAAGGTTAGCGGCTTTTATGCAGCTATTCGTGGCTTTAATTATCATCTTCCTACTTGCTTTGGCTGTTTTGTTAGCTTGTTTGTTTGTTTTCCCTCTGTCTCTTTATTTAGAGTTTCTGCGAGCTGAAACACTCTTACTGCATGAGTTAGTAGTTCATCATCTTGATGCTATTTTAACAACATTCATCAGCACGGCACAAATAGTCTTACTGTGTCACTTCTTGCATCATGGCCAAACATGACTTACTGCACCACAAATGCAAATCCAGTATTAAACAACAGCTTCCAAGTGAATAAAATAGATGTGGTAGAATCAGGGAACCCAGGCCATTTCAGGGCAAGCAAATATGCAGTACTTGGCTCACCCACCCCGTTCCTTTCAAAAACTAAGGATATTTGTCTTCTCTGGACTTAACAACTTCTATTTCCCATGCAAGGAGACATTCTGTGTCCTAAAAGTACTTTGTCACCCGCACTAAAAAGTCTAAGCAAATACCCAGCACTTGCTTAAGCCTCATGTGTGATGAGTGTTGCAGCTCTTACAGTAAGTACATTTCAGTGTGCTCTGTATTATCACCTTCTCACATTAAAAAATTCCTCCACTAGCTGTGAGAGCCTCTGTAGTGACTCTGAACACCTTCACTCTTCGGGTACAAGGAGAGTAAATGTTCCATAGCCAGGAGAGCTGAATAGCTGTCAGCCAGCCTCATCAGAGGAACAACACATACCCAATCAGCACAAACAAAACACAGACAATGTTGCAGTTCTTTTTTATTTCTGTTCCAGTCTGTGAGATGTCAAGATAGCATAAAGAATAATTATTTAATTAAAGCTGAGTTTGAGAGATCATAGCTGAAAAACCCAAGCCCACCTTTTAGGGGATGCCTGGAATTGGAAAGAAAGACAGCAGCAGATAGACAATAAGAAAATGATGTGTGACCACAGGCCATTTGTGACATTCAGAGCTGGGTAGGGGCAAGGACTTAAAGTCTTTGTAAAGGAAGAGGACAGGAAAAGTGCCTGATCGCCCTGTGGATACAGAGCTGTATACAGCTACCCTTTGCTGCATACAGCTCAGCAGGCATGTTGTGGATTGAATTGCTCCAAAGTAAGACAGAGTTTTTTTACTAACTTGGCCTAAGAATTACAGAATCACAGAACATTAGGAGTTGGAAGGGATCTCAAAAGGTCATCTAGTCCAAACCCCTGCCTGAGCAGGATCACCTAGATTAAACCACACAAAAATGTGTACAGATCAGTCTTGAATGTCTCCAGAGAAGGAGACTCCACAACCTCTCTGGGCAGCCTGTTACAGTGATCTGTCACCATCACAGTGAAAAAGTTTTTCCTTATGTGCACACGGAACTGCCTATGCTCGAGCTTAAACCCATTTCCCTTTGTTCTGTCACTGTCACTGAGAAGAGTCTGGTGTCATCCTCCTCACCCTTGACATATATAATGAAGACATCCCTCAGTCTCCTCTTCTCCAAGCTGAAGAGACCCAGCTTCCTCAGCCTTTCCTCATAAGGAAGATGTTCCACTCCCTTCATCATCTTGATGGCCCTATGTTGGACTCTTTCAAGGAGTTCTATGTCCTTCTTGATCTGAGGGGCCCAGAACTGGACACTATATTCCAGATGTGGTCTCACCAGGGCAGAGTAGAGGGGGAGAAGGACCTCTCTTGACCTACTGGCCATACCCCTTTCTAATACACCCCAGGATGCCATTGGCCTTCTTGGCCATGAGGGCACATTGCTGGCTCATGGGCATCTTGCTGTCCACCATGACCCCCAAGTCCCTCTCACCTGCACTGCTCTCCAACAGGCCAGTTCCCAACCTATCCTGGCACTTGGGGTTGTTCCTCCCCAGATGCAATACCCTGCACTTGCCCTTGTTAAATCTCATTGAATCTCTCTCTGCCCAGCCATCCAGCCTGTCTAAATCCTGTTGAATGATGGCACAACCTTCTGGTGTGTCAGCCACCCCTTCCAGCTTTGTGTCATCAGCAAACTTGCTGACTGTGCACTCTGTTCCCTCATGCAGGTCATCAATGAATACATTGCACAGTACTGGTCCCAGTACCAACCCTTGAGGGACTCTACTAGTAACAGGCCTCCAGCCAGACTCTGTCCCATTGATCACAACTCGCTAGCTTCTTCCCTTCAACCAGCTCCCATTCCACCTCACTACCTGATTGGACTGCCCCTGAATGTAATCTTTCAGTGAAGTCACTCCCTTTGGTGCCAAATTGTACCTCTGATCCTTTTCTCCATTGTCTCTGTAGAACAGCGTGTCACATTTCTTCGGGGAGGTTTTGTTGACCTTCTGTTGAAGAAAAGTATCAGTATAATGGGGGTCTTATTAACTACTGATGCTAAAACCACTCCTTGTACAAAGGATGAAAAGGCAATCCGTCTGCCCTCGGTATTTCCTATAAGATTCATTCCAGAGCCACATGAGTAAAAAAAGCTACAGTAGCTGTGGATTATGACCTTACCATGGTGGAGAGGAGAATCATGTGAATATGGCAGTCTGATCCTCCTGCTGCTCTTGACCATGAGATAAGATAAGCTTGTGGTAGTGTTCACAGATAGGAAGAGACAAAACTGCTTTGGGATAGTTTTGTTACCCTCACTGTATTTAATCATTCCTCATTCCTAACTGAGCTTTCCTGTATAGAATTATACTTCTATTTGTGCTTATGAGACTGAGCAATCCCGAATGAATCCTGTGATTGAGTTGTCACTGTCACTATTTACTCTTCCCCCCATAATAAGGAGGACTCAGAAAGATGGCGAACATCATCAACATTTAAATGAACAATTTGAGGGAATAGAGGAAAGCATAAGCCAGAGACCTGACTTAAGGGGTTACCATTTAATGACAGGTAAATTAAGTAAAGAAAGCAAACAGCATAGTCCACTTTCTTAGAGATGAAGGAAGAATAGTGAAAGAAGGCAGTAGTTTGAAAAACAGTTATTGACAAGGAATTTTAATTTATTTATGTATTTTATGGAAAGCTAAACTGTATCCCTGTAAGCAGGTGGGATAAAAGGACAAAAACTGTAAGAAAGAAACTGCTTAAAGAGAGAAGAGGGAAAAGATTCAAGGGAGGAAAATGCAATGGGGTTAATTTGGAGATTTGAAGGGAATCTGAGGGAGGACAGTCTCTACAAAAGCTTGTCTATTTTTTAATGAAAATTAACTCATACTGTCATAGTCTATGGAAGTGTATTTTTTTTTCCTGGAGTTTGCTTCCTTCTTCAGCTGAAGTTGTGGCATTCATTATTATCTGAAATTACCCACTATGGAAAAATAATCCCTCTCAGATAATACACTGAGAAACCCATTATGTCATTTTAAAGGTCAGATTTTAAAATGGATTTGAACTTGTTTTATTGATATGAGCCTGGAAACATTGCACACGGTGATTTCTAAGTACAAATAAAGAGTATTTTACCTACCTGACTCGTGGGTGAATATGGTCTGGGTCAGCAAACAAGTTGCGAATAGCTGTGTATTGTTGAAATGGTCCTGCACTCTAAACTACAGTGGAGAATTAAAAAGCCTGGGGTTTTTTTCTCACATTCTGAGTTCATTACATTTTCTAGAACATGTTTTCCAGAAGTTGGTAGGACTGCCTTCTGATCTATTTCATGTTTCATTCTTTTATCAGAAAAGAGTTGAGGAGGATTTTGTACCCTTTTGTCCGTACATCAGAAGCCTTCACTCAGTACAGTAGTGGCTTTGCCTTTGTGACTGTCAGGGGTGCTTTGATTTGGAGACCTTGCAGTCTGTGTGGTGTGACTAGTGTAGAACCTCTCCAGCTTAAAGGCCCTGTGAGCAGATCAGTCACCCTGCCTTTCCTAAAGGATGACAAGCAACTCCTTTAACCCCAGCCACTGATGGAGTCCAGGGTGTCAACTTCCCAGGAAGGAAGCAGATACATAACTCTAGTAGACAGCCATGGAGAGCACATACGGCAACCCAGCACCAAGGCAAAGAAGGGAGCAGGGCACATAGGACCTGGTTACCACCAGCTCAGTAATTCATACACAACACTCTGGAGTCTGCAGGCTGGGAGCTCTTGGCTTGGTGGGCACATCACATTGCCACTTTGTGAGCAAAACTGTCAATGTGCAGCTGATCCATGTCCCCCAGGTTTATGAAGTTCAGGCTGCCTTTGGGACAGAGGGACCAAGGTGCAGTGTGTGGGGTGACTGCACCACTTTGCTGGCTGCCCTTGCAGCATTGTGCCTCAAATCCACCACAGCCTTTCATACCTTTGTTGTCCTGCTCAAAGGACTTCACTGCCTTCTGTGCAGAGGTAACTTTAACACCCCTGCTACCACCGCTGGGAAGAACGTCCAAGCTGTAGTGAGGACTCTTGGATGTTTCTTGGCTGGCAACACAAGTAATCTTCATTGCTGGTGGAAATGAGCAGATTGCCACTATTGTGCCTCAGACAGGACTGCGCAGATCAGAGAAAAATGTATAGTTCTGCCACCATATCCCTTCACAATCTGGTATGTTTTATTATGATTTTGGCTTTTTAAAGTATTGTTGCTTTTCTGTTCATGCTCTGAAAATTATTTTTCTCCAGGCCTTCCATAATGACAGCTAACTTTGCAGACACCAAGAGGCAGGATAAGTATTAACATGAAGGATTTATAATTTTATTGTGACACAAAGTTGAATGGCTCAATGATTTTTTTTTTTTTCTGTCAATGCCTGGAACTAGAGGATCTTCATTACAGGCATTTTCTAAAATGAAATCGCTCTAGTCATTCCTAGAGTAATGCAGTGCTGCTCCTTCTTGTCGGTGCCTACACTAATTCATCCTCATGTGTAATAGAAAGCAAAAGGGCCAAGAAGGGGGTGGAAGCTTCTTCTGCTGTGCCTGTCTTCGTAGTTGTTCAGGAGGCATTGTGTTTGTGCAAGTTTGTTGTGTTGCTGCAGAGATGAAAAAACCTGGTTAGTTCTGAGATGATACAATGAGATTAGTTCTGTGAGTGGTTTCTCAGAGCTATAGCATTGGAGAGGTTTCAAATGCACCTGTTAAAATATTTGTATTCTCACAGGTGCAGAGGTAGACATTTATAAACACCATATTAACTTGTGTTTTGCACAGACATACTGTCTTTTGTCCCTTAACCGCAATGAGTTTTGCAAACGTTAATGACTCGTGTGCAGTTACTATTCATCATAGCTGCCTTGGCATGGGCTCCTGTGCCTGCCCATCTGTGCGCGGGTGTCACACAAGTACACAGTCTGTGATGTAATCCTCGTTTTTTACAAAGGATTGCTTACAACATAGTCCTGCTGTGGGGCGCTCTGAAATAGTGGAATTCATGTCGTGTGTTTGAAGCATTACCCTGAGAGTTTACAGGCACAAAATTTCTCGTGCCACTTCATTCTTTTGTGCCCTGGCCAAGCAACAGGGTTCTGCCAAGTATTGTAGCTCTTGAAAGCCACACTCATGGCCTTCCAGGGGAAAGACACCTTCAGTAAGTACACCGCCCACTGAATGAGCAGAAAAGGAGTTTCCCTGTGATCACTGAGATGAATACTCCTAATACTCTTTGTTTTCTGGGGGGTAGTAAAAAATGGTAGAGAACTTGGCTTGAGCCAGAGATTTTCATTTCACACTGCTTTTAGTCCAGGTTTGTTCTGCCACACCTTACTTTTTGGAGACAGAGCAGTAATGCAAGCCAGTCAATCTAGGAATTACTGGGTTACTTAAAACTCTTTTCCAGTTAGAGAAAGCCTTCTTCATCTGATTTTATTAGTGACATGGTTTATTCCAGAGTCAGAAGAATGACCTACCCAAACCTGGTCTTGCCTTATGATGAGAGAACAGGACAATGTCTTCATGTGAGCTTCACTGACAAAAGGACCCACCTTTGCCTGTCCTGAATATATTTGAAGGGAAGAAAATCTTGTCTGAAATACATGGTGAGGTGATACAGACAGATACAGACAGTGTAGTGCTATCTAATTCTGCTAGACTGGGTGCTTGAGTTGAGAGTTTCAGTATCTTTGGTTATCCTTCAAAGCGTGGCATAGTTCTCTTCTGATTTGTGGTACGTCTAGAGATAAGTGATATCCCTCATGGTTGTTTGCTTTGTATGATGTCTGTGGCTCTCTGGCTTGTAGTTTACAAATTTTCCTGTGCTATTTTTATACTATATTTGTAGCTCATTACTTTTTATTTACTTCATAAGAACCTAAGCAGGCCCAATCAGACTGTCATTTGAGGACACATTTAACAATAAATTGTTTGTCTACTGTCCAAGTGAACCAATCCAAGGCAAGAAAAGAAGTCACTGGACATCTCAACTGATGCAATTTATAGAATCAGCTGATATGTACTTAAAATATTGTGGCATTGGCTGCATACAAAGATTACACTGTAAAAGATTAACTGGGACAAATTAAATAGTTGATACACTCTGAAGTCTATAGATAACAACAGGATCAATGAAGGATCAGAGTTTTACTCATGCTAGCAGTCCCAGCAAAGCCAAAGGCTATCAAGACTACCTGAAGCCTGCTGGAAACCCTTTAACCGAGACTCTTCTGTTACTATTATTATTTATTATTATTCTTGAATGACACTTCCCCTCTGAAGAATGCTTCTTTCTTAGCAGGTGACAAAAGCTAGCCACTTTTTGAGGACACATCACATGACAAATCTCTGTCAGGCAGTGTTCTATTCATCCAGCTGTGCTCTGCCAGAGAGCATTGGTAGATATCTATTTGCCTAAGCTTCTAACATCAACTTTTTGTAAGTTTTTTTTTTCTGTTTGTCCTTATGATGACTTGAAAACACAAGTAGAGATTAAATACAAGCATTGGATAAGGACTGGACAAAAAATTAATGAAGTGTTGTGTTCCAGTTTGTCTGGTAAATCACAGCCTTTTGAGGGTTAATATTCTAATCTACACATAGATTATATATGTTCAGAGATGAGAATTGCTTGTTCATTTTAAGCAGAGCTAATTTAGATTGTTTCTATCTATTGAGATCTAGCAGCATTTCCAATGCTGGCTAAATATAATTTTTTTAAAAAAATGAAATTCCTGTCTAAGTGTCAAAGAAGTCCTACTCCTACCTATCATGAGATCAAAGGAGGTAAGTTTGATGGCAGAAAAATGAGTGAGGATGCTGCTCACTGGACTTGATTTGTCTGCAAGACCAGGAACATTTTTATTGTGTCCTTTGCTAATGCCAAACAAAGTGCAGATTTTATCTGAGCTTTCATGTCTGACTGAGCTTAGGAGGACCAGGGTCCTTGCAATTGGGGGAAGGAAGGAATGTCTGGGCAAGCACATCTCATCACCAGCAAGTACCTTGACTTTGTTGGACCTGGACCTACTGCCCTGTATTTATCATTTGCTTCCACAGACTGGGGAGTTCACCCAGCAAGAACATGTCTTGGATACCTCTTTCAAAGTTCCCAAGAGGTTTGTGGGTGAGAGGAATTTTAATGACAGATTTATGCACAGCAGAGAAAATCTCAAAGGCAGATGGTCAGAAGAGACCAAATGTTCAGAACCTCACTGATGGTGTCTCAAGAAAGAGCAAACTCAACTTCTGGGAGGATTAGAATGTTGAAAATCACCTCCTTGATACTCACAAAAGTAAGTCCAAAGAAATTAACAT
>VXBZ01010820.1:87565-108707 GCA_013399135.1 Heliornis fulica
ATGGTCTTTAGGGTCCCTTCCAACCCAACCCAGTCAGTGATTCTAAATAAACAACACCCGCCCACACACTTTAAAACAAAACAATAGAAACAAAAAAAAACCCAAACCAAACCAAACCGAAACAAACCAAACCAAACCAAACCAAAAAACAAACCAAAACAAAACAAACAAAAAAACCCACAAAAAAAAAACAAACAAAAAAAAAACCCAAACCACGAAGCAAGGCATAACAATCAAATCTGTTGTAATATAAAGATACTTCTGGTACGACTTTGTGAAATAACAGCTCATACTCCTATATTCCAGGCCCAAGTAGGACACAAGAGGACTCACAGAGTGTGTTAGCTGTGTGGGTCTGGTGCATGGGAACGAGTTAGCCTTAATATCAGATATTTCTTTCAAAAGTTACTTTGTATAAATGTTATCACTTGATTTGGTGCATCCTGGAATTTTTGCTGATTTCAGTGAGTTGGAGCTTCCTTTTTCTACTCCTGTTATTCAGGTAGGCCTGGTGTGAGAAGCAGAACCCATTTGTGTCTCACACTGTTAGCAGATTGAAAGCAGTGTGCTTGGTAGATATTACTAAAGACTAAAAGTCACTACAAGAGTTGTGCCAGTCTTAAAAATATTCTTTTAANCCCAGATCTTTAAGAGAGTACCAAAATATTGTCAATAACATAAACTGGTGTGACTGGTTAGTGTTACACTCAGTCAGAAAGTGTGAGAATATTTTATGTCCTCTGGTAAGATCCTGCAGTGAGTTAGATCTATATGCTGCTTTTTGGAGTTTGCGCTGTCATGAAGGTATGTGGAGTTCAGTGTGTCTGTCTCTGTTTTTTTTTACCTAATGCCCACCATTTTGTTCCAACCCATGCTTAGAGAGTTCAGGAAGAAAAGCTAATAAGTTGTGCAGGAAAAAAAAAACATAGTTCAAACCAACAGTTTTAGAGTTGGGGCTTGCATTTGTTTGTCTCTTTTCTACCCTATCAACTCGGAAGGTTCCTTTGTTGTCTGTTTCCAGATACACATTAACTAGAACAGCCAATGCACATATAGATCCTTTTTGGCCCTCAGGCATTTTAGTGACTTAGGGATCATCCATACAGTTCAAAGAGTTCAGTAATGAATCATCTTCAAAGAGGGAAATAATTTTCATGGGTTCCACCAGATTTATACAACAGTCTATTTTTAGATCAAGGATTTTTTTTTTTTCCCCTTAGAGCTGTAAGACATATGTGGCCTCGCCTTAGATTTGAAAAATCTGCTGTGCTGCAAGTAACTCCTTTAAGGACATCCTTTCATGTTCACTTTATTGTTATTTTTCATTTGATTGCAAATAGTCTTGCACATAGCTTGAAATTTAAAAGGGCTCTGTACTTCTGTGGCTCACATGTAAAGTCATGTCAGAGAACACTGTTTTCCTGTGTGGTTAATGCAGATGGTTGCTTGTGAAAGGGTGATCCTTAATTACCATGTTCACACTTACTCTCTCGTGTTGATACATGATGCAGTTTATCTATCCAAGTCTGAGACACATGTGTGTTTACAAATTTGCATTTTATGGTACACATACAGTTTTTGGCACACAGCATGTTGAACAGCAATTGAGTAAATCATGTCAATATGCCCTTGTTGTATTTGGGAGCTCATGTAGTGTAGCTGCACTGGACCTGCTGGAACAAAAATAAGGAAGATGGCGGCAACTTGCTCACAATTGCAGGGCATTTTGTTTGTGCTACTACTGTTGCAAAATGGATGCAGGACATACACAATTATCTTTTGAATTTGTGCTGGAGAGAAACTCCTACAAGATATTGTCATCAGGCAGATTTAGGAAGGCAAAGAGCAGCAATAAACTTTTGTGTGCTTCAGAAATGTTTTTGGAGAGAGATCATGCTAACCCTGGTCATGAACACACGTCATAAGAAAGTGTAACAGAGCTAGCTTTCCAACTCAACACCAGAACATGAAGAGGATAAATGAGATTACTTCTTAAGGTGCTTACCAAGAAGTATTCTGAACTTACTTTTTATCACTTCTTATCACTGAAGAACAGCATTTTCTTTCAAAATATAATGAAAGTACTTAAAATACAAAACAGTGTTCAATGATACAATAGTGAAAACTTTGTACCTTCTTTGATGACCAGTTACATTCTTTCTTACTCTGGAGGGGAGGAGTACTACCTGTCTATTCCAAGTATTACCAAAACTGAGGAATATGTGACAACAGTAGGCATATCTCTGCAACAGGTACCTACGCCATGGACAGGAAGCATTCATGGAATAGATGTGTGGTTTAAAACAGCACTTGTTGCCTCTCACAAGATTAAGTGTACAACAGGCAAGCAAGTCTTCTGTGCATCCTCTCTAAACTCTTCCCAAACTTTTGATGCTTGTCTGCTAAACAAGTTGCTTGGCAACTGACTTATATGCTCATGGGAAGTTAGTGGGAATTGCATTTCCTACTTAATTGGAAATGTCATTTCAGGAAGATAAGTGTATTAAAGGTAAAATTCTGGAAAAATATTATGAGTCAATCAGAACTTCTGTAGTCAACCTCAGATTCTGTTTATATCTTGATAAAAATGCTGACCTTTTTTACCCCTTCTTCAAGAGGTTTTACTTCTAATAAAAGAAATTTTCCAGCTGGATCCTTCCAGGCACCAGAAAAATTTTCAATCTGCCTGGCAATGCTAACTTTGATATTTTCCTTCATGATGCAATTGGGAGGTTCAAAGGAACATATCCATACAAATACCCAGGGTAGTTGTAAACCAACTTCAAATTACTAAAGCTTGAGGTCTAATGAATACAGCAATGTCAGCCATAGAACACACACTGGGAATCTGGATGCACTGGCTTTAGCAGCTGGCTACACTGACCGTGCCTAACTACAGCCCAACAACATACGCGTTTGAGGTTGGAAGAGGAAGACCAAGATCTCATAGTTCTTGGTGAGATACAAAACCACCTTTGTACTAAGGGGCCTGATCAGGTGCTAAAAATTCTCAATTGTGCCCCATTGTAAAAAGGACAAGTAGGTGGCCTTGGACAGCTGGATCAGATCTACAAAAAACTCAAGAAGTAGGATTGCAGGACTTCCTGCTGCTCTTTCTCCTCACATGGTAACTAACTTGGCTTTGTGACTTTTTGTAGTGTTGTATTTTGTTACTTTGTTAGAGGTTGCACTGTTAGATCAAAATTCAGGGTGAAGAATAAAATCAGTGATTATTTACTCTTCTTACCATCGGTCTTATCATCATTTGTGTTGTTACAGATTTGGCTTCGCTATCTGTGTTTAATGCTTGCAGATGTGTTCAGTGAGCACATACTGAAATGGAAAATCATTCCCTTTGAAGGAAGAGATAAGTGGAGCACTAAGATGAAGAATTCAGCAGGCTATCTTCATATAAATATGGTTTCTGACTTAGTTTCCATCTGAGTCCAAAGTATCCAACCAAGGTTTTAACTTGGACTCTTAGGCTGTTAATCTGTTGCATTATGCTTTTTTTTCATGGAGAACCTAGTCATACGAGGGAGCACATGAATGAAATGCTTATCTGGCATTACTCTCAGCAACAGAAAGGTAAAGCAAGTGGCAGTCAGTCATGTGTGTTCTGCTGTACATAAAATTGCATGGAGACTTCTGTGCTGCTTCATGCTGTACACATTTCTGTGATAAGTGATAAACTCAGGCAGAAATGTCTGCAGTCTACCTTTCAGCAGCAGCATAGACAATTATTAAACCAGCCATCTTAAATGAGATAGGCACTCTTGCAGCTGTTTCATTTTCTCAGAATTGGTCTTTTCACAAGAGCTCACTTACAAAGCCTTGGCAGGTGGACTGTATTTATTCTATTTACATACAGTCTCAGCATCTCCACTAGTCTTTCAAGGATGATAAAATAAGTTGTGGTGGGCACCAGTGAAATTACTCTGTTCCTGTTATAAACTAGTTACCTGAACCTGAATAAAATTTCATTGCAATGTATAACAAGTGTCTTATGCAACAAAGAAAAGCTCAGTTACATTAAGATAAGGAAGAGTAGTTTTTATTTGGTGTGCACATAGGTAAATTTCCTATTCTAATATCACGTTTTCACTTCCTTAATCCAATAACATGATTGATAACTCCAAATATTGTAAGTTTTATAACATACAGAAACAGCATACAAATTTTTCTGACCCAATATAGGCAAAGTCAGTTCGAGACCTCTGTGTCCCAAGCTCTGAGATGGCCTGATGTCTTTAATGCTGTGGCTTTTATCCCCCCCCCCGAGATGGCTATCTGCAGAGGTTGCTCCTGATCTGCAATGAGGACACCTGTGCCACCACAGAGTTTGTCTCAGGGTCACCAAGTGGGAGCAAGCTCCTAGCAGCCTCCTCCTTGGCTGGAAGGGTAGTTTGTAACCCAGAGGTGAAGCTCCCACTGGAGAAAATAGGAACTCTGCACAAAGTTGCTTTTAGGTATCCTCTGAAAACTTCCAAATGTCTGTTCCTTAGCGGCTCATAGTGTTTTCAGTTAAATGTAGTAAGACTGACTGAATCACTTAAATATATTTCTGCAGGCATCATGATTGAAATTAAAGTACCAGATTAGGGAAATATTTTTCAACCTTTATTTTTAATGGCAAAGGATAATTTTTTTGGCTGTTTCCATAAAGTGAAATATAAAAATTCTAGTTGATGCGAATGTATTTCAATAGAACTTTTACAGGAAGAATCGTATCTGCAAATATATGTACCTTTCTCCTGGTATCTGCAAGAGGAATTAAAACACTAGTAACTTCTAAAACATGAAATGTTATGCTTAACCAAACACTCAGATTTTCAGTGGGGGGCAGGGTCTGTGTTTTTTAGAATTGATGCTGAAATATGTCAGCAGTGCACACTTCTATATACTCTCTACAGTTCTCATCACTAACTAAATGACCTCACCTTCTTTCTCATCTAACCGCTAACATTTTGATGGACTGCCATCCTAAGGTGTCCTTAAAATTATCCTAATTGGGATCTGAGAAGCAGTGTTCTCAGTTTCTGTAAGGAAAAAAAAATTCACTGGATAAGATGCACTTAAGTGGTGCGCCAACGCCGCCAGGTAAGTTCACCTGCTGACTCTTAAGTTGTCTTAAAGGCCACCAGAGCTGTTGCCTCAGACCTAACATAGATTCAGGGATATGTTGATTCACACTAACTTTGAAAATACAACTTCATCCACCTCGAGAACTTAAAAGTGGCTTTGCTCTATTTTTAATGGAAGTTTTCTGAGTAATCTGTACCTGATACATGGCAGTTTCTGTGACAAACATGATGACTGCAAAATACAGGATGTGTCAGACTGTGCCTTGCTCTACAGCTATATACACAAAAAAGGAGATAGAGTTCCTTAGAGCTCTTAGCATGAGTTCACTGGGACACTACAAAAATAAGTGGAAGAGAGATCTTTTGAGTATTAATTAAAAATTACTTATGTGTATCCTGTAAATATGTAAAGCCTGCAGTGGGAGATGGATGCAGGAGCTATCACACATGCTTGCCCTGGTCTTGCACATGTTGACCATTCTCAGAGGTCAGATGTTAGTTTGCTGGCTTGATCTGAACCTATGCACCTGTTGCTGTGTGTTTACAATCCTAGCTTCCATTGAAGCCTGACTTAGTGAAATATTTAAGCATACTGAGTAGAACCATCCAGCTTGACTGGAAAAACCAGAGCACTGTTCAGCTTTACGTTGCCACAGGGCCACTGCACTCAAAAGAAGTCTAAAACAGCCTTGGGGTGGTTATAACCTGTGTCTGGCACCTAAATATAGAACAGTTGGTTAGTTCTGTGTCACTACAAAGGTCTAAAAAGGAGAAGTGGTATTTTGCCAAGAAGGGCTGCATGTGTGAACATTTCTTGTTCTGGTAACGTTATGTGGATCTGACAACTTGGGGCCTGAGTTTTGTAAGGACAAACACCCATATATCTGCAGTGCCATAAATGAAATAACCATTGCTCTTGTGTTACTTGGGGTGAATGATCCAGCTATCTGTACTGTGTTACCATTTCATCACAGGGTTTCTGCAGATGGGACCAGTGGCCTGGTCAGACTATCTATGCCCAGAAATGGGCTCTTTATATTCAATGACCATACAATTACAGGCATTTCATTAGAGACGTGTTTTCTTTGGAGGCACCCAGGCCCAAAGTCTCTCATTTATTTTTGGAGAATCATTGAAACCTTAATGATAACATGCTATGTGAAGTGAAAAGCAATTTCTGGAAAGTACTCTTGGGTCAGAGGGCTGGCCCTAGCAAACACAGGAAGTCACCTTCTGTAACATCTTTAATTTCATTAAAGCCTTGAAAAGTTTTTTAGTCCTCTCTGACTTTACTGACAAAAGTCATAAGCCATCATCTCTGCTTTTTTTCTGTTGTATTTAGCTAAGAACCTTCTAAAATATAGCAACATACATAAGTACATAGTGTGGCACTTCATATTGTTTGAATTTCAGCCTGCTTCAATGACTCCTGCCCTCAAGGTTCTCTGCTACCCTATGTACCTTGCAGTTCTTTTATTCAGCACATTTTCTGCAGCTTTTTTAATAGCGTTGCCTGTGGCGTCACAAAAAATGCCTTTCAGCAGTCTTAAACAGCACATGTTTATTAAGTTTCCTTTCTCCAGAAAATCACTTATTATTTTATGTATTTTTATCATCTCTCATATTATGGTGACCCAGTAAGTTAGGTAAAATAATATTCAATTGCATCTTCTATACAGTATAACTCAATGTAATCTCTTGGAAGGAAGATTGATATTCTCCTACAGTTCATGTTATGTATATAGTTCCTACTGCTTATTAGTTCTTTAATCCTGCAAAATGCTGGGTCATGATACCTTTAACTGTATAAGTAGCCTTTTTTTTTTTTTAATCCAGTGATTCTGCTCATAAAACAAACAGGTTGATGAACTGAGGCTGTGGTACACAGAATATAGATTCTGCAATATAATGTGCATTGAAAATAGACAGCTGCAACTGCTCTTGAGGAGAGAAAGTGTGGCAGTTAACACTGCATTCAGCAACCAGAAGCTCTGCTTTTAATTCTTGAGTGTGGAAGTTCATCCTGTGCACATGCAGAGTTTACAGAAGATTGGACGCTGAGACATTTATGAGAGAATATGTGGGGAATATAACCATGTAATTGTTTTATTTTTAATCTCAGTATTGTGTTGATATCAAGTTTCATGTTACACCCTAATGGTGGATGATGCTAATACTGGACTAATATTACTATATTCTGTTCAAATAGGTGCTAATATATAAGAACTGGAATAGCAGTAGGAACTCTCTGCAGAACATTGGAGTGAGTTTTATAATACTGGGTCTGGAAAGCAGCACTTAAATTTAGTGGAGCTTCTCCTTGTTAAGACTGGAATAAAATGTTCAAAACCAGTGTTGTTCCACAAAGTTAATATTAGCTGGCTCAAGACCAGCACCTCTGGGGATCACATTTAAGAGGAAAAAAAAGCCCAGATAAATTCTACTTCAATTCCTCTTGTATTTGGGTGGGACTTATAGGATCAGTCAGCCTGTATGCCCTATTATACGAGATAGTATAAAAGTCAGAAATGATCTTTGCCTCTGAGATTTATACCCTAAATAGATGAGACTATCTCCATAAACACTTTAGTCTGGAATGACAAAAATACAGAGGATGAAAATGCTTGTTTTGGGTAACATCCTTGTGGCTTAGGTGCCTCACCAGCAGGCAAGGTCCTGTGCACACCCCAGAGGTGATGTCCAGATGTCAATATTGGAATCATACATTCACACACTACTGCTGCTGTCTGGATTATCTGCAGTGGCTTTGTCAAAATTTAAAATAGGAATTTAAACTGAATTAAATGTGATCATGAATTATTCAGTCAGTGAGAGATGAGGGCCTCAGAGTTGTTTATTTTGAGAAGACTTTGGCTTTGATTTTTGTTGTCTGCACAGTTTTTAGTGTGAGGCATGACACAAACTCTAATGTTGATAATTTGCAGCTGCACAATAACATGTGCTGTTGAGCTGGAGGTTTTGCTACTAGAGACAGTGTCAGCCTCAATACTTGAGATGGTAGGGGATGCTCTGGGAATAATTAATCTATTTGTGGGGAAAATGGGGAAAAAAGGATCAGTGAAAAAACAAGCTGATTTTAACATATTTAAATGTGGGGGTTTTTTTGTTATTTTAGAGTCAGTGTTAGGCTGTGATAGAAAAAATGCTTTTAGCAAGACGACAGAATTAAATTTTTCAGGACAACACATACATACATATGTTATCCTGAGTGATTTAATTCATTGAAGATTTAATTTTTGCTTTATTGGTGGTTGTAGTGTGCATTTACAATTTGGAATTGTTGGGATTTGTTTATTTTTTTGAAGAGTTTCTAGGTATAGTTCTAAGATGTATTTTGTGGGTCCTAAAAAATTAAAAGGCCAAGCTGGTTGGCTTCACCTGCCTGTCCCCAGACTCAAACAATCAAGATAGACCTGCAAAGCAAACATCGTCTGGTAGTGTGAGGGAGTGTAGGAGGGAGAATATTATGTCTTCCAAGATTCTGATTTTTTACTAGAGCTTATTTGGGTTTGGTTTTTTTTCTGAAAATTTAGAGTGAAGTTCACAGATGAGTTCTTTTGTAAGTGAAAGACAATTCAGAAAACATCAGTAAGTGAACACCTTCATTTTCTTCTGGTGTGTTTGTTGTTGTTAATGTTGTGTTGCTTTGTTTTTCTGTGATCCATGAATAGTGTTGCTTTTATACTGAGATAATACATAGGTGCTTTACAGTAGCTGGTAAAGTGAGGTATAAACAAACCTTGTTAAACTAAGAATTATTTTTTTTTCCATTATGCCCACTTGGGATAAGAAATAAAAAGTGCTGGTAAGCCAAAGCTCTGGCATCTGTCATTCACGTCTCTGAAGAAGCAGCCTAGTAACTACTCTTAATTGATACCAATAGCTAGCAGTCTCTGCACTGAGTAGTGTTGGACAAATAGTACACTGAAAAATTTGTACATACCTTAATTGAAAAAGCTGTCTTCCTTCTAACCCTTGGGGTACAGTCCATAAGACCCATGAGTTCACTTGCAAATCAGTGTTTGAGGTGCTGCTCCTGACTGCTCTCAGAGTATTGACAGTCATTCAACAAGCAGCAGCCAAAGCCAGCAATACATTGAATGAGGAGAGAGGAGTCTGGTCTCCCTCTTCTAGTAGAAGTAGACTTGTGGAAAACTCCTGAATATTCATGTATTAAAACATTTCACTTCCTCCTTTGATGACTTCTAGGAGGAATTTAAAATATGATAACTGTATTCCAGAAAACTCTTACTGACATCGCAGAGCCCTGGAAGTATGCCCCCCACAACCCAGCCCAGAAGTGGGACTTGAAATTTACTTTGGCAGCAGCTTCCATGGGAGGTGGAGGGCACTGTCGAGTCTTCTAGATCATGTTCTGAGCTGGCAGCCCCTCAGGTGTATGCAGACAACCTCCAGATGTTTTTTCTTAGTCAGTCTGTGGAAGGCAAAGTTAAGTTTACATTTTAAAATGATTGTTTGATTGGAGACTAACATTATGTTTGAGAAGTTGTGAGTGTTTACCTAGACCAAGAGCCAGTAGAAGATAGGATTATTTAGCTAGCAGCTTGCTCAGAGTTAATGCTCTTGCTGTTTCCATTCATACTTACGTGATCATATTACCTGATTCTACCGGTATTGAAACTCACATCATATTTTGTGTCAAATTCAACATCCATGCCCAAGAATTTATCTACTGTATTAAACTGTAAGTCTGCCAGCCTATTATTTTGTCTTGGACAAGAACAGAGCCTTGCCCCATAGACAGAAAAGAGGGCAGGTGGAGAGGGATCTCTCCTTGGGCATCTTTCAACCCTGTAACTGATGAGATTCTGAGTTGAGGTTATGTTCCTGCTGACATGTTTCACAGCAACACAGGTGCCTATATTTGGCAATTTTTTCCATGCCCCCTTCAGTGGCCTGATAATTTAAGTGAAAGCTTTGTATTTCTTGCATTGTGAAAACTACTGATGAGTCACTCTTCCCTCCCTTCTACAACATTAATGATCTCATAGATACCTATTCTATTAGTTACCTCTCTTCCTGGAAGAAACACCCTATTATTTTTTCTCTTTATTTGCTTTGTTTTTTCTTTTGGAGTTATTTGTTGTTTGGTTTGTTTTGAGTTTTTTTGTATTCTCCACAGATGTTTTAGAATATCTATGATTAATCTTGTGCTTTCTCTTTAATTTTCCTAGTTTTGGTTAACTTGCCTCAAGGAAAACAAAGTATTATGTACATCACTGAAAATATGGGTTCATGATAAATTCACATGGCAGCATAAAGTTTTCACTTGACAGTTTGTTCCTGTCCTCACTTTAGTTGCCTTTTTGACAAGCTGAATACAAAAATACAAAAAAAAGATTAATTTTTAACTATTGCTGCATCTACAGTTTTAAATTCTGTTTCCTTCTAATCACTAGTCCAAGTCCATTTCTGAAGCAGTTCAGATTTGGTTGCTCTGTTTATCCCTAAGATTGCTGTAAGGAGATTTGACCAGATTCTCCAGTAGTGGGTGTGACTCATGCTTCTACAAAATTGAGGATGAATACTAATGACTAAGGGATTTACAAAAAGACATCTCACCATGCCAAGATCCACAAGTCTTGAGCAGACTTGGCTTACTTCAGTACATGTTTAGAAAAGTTTGTTTTCCCAGTGTCTGTTCACATGGCACGGACGTCAAGATCTCTGACTTGCCATGCATATTTAGTGAAGTGAGACGTGTGTGCTAACAAAATAAATACACTCTCGGAGAAACTTCTGTCCACAAAGTCAGTATTGAAAACAAACCTGATGTCACTGGGAACTGCATTCTGTAATTGTTTTTCTTTACACAGGTCTAAAAATGTTGCTTTTTATGACACAAGTCTGTGTGTTATCTGTGTGCTGCTGGATTACAACGTGGAAGTGTATTTTTCTTAAAGAAGTCATCACTTTTGAACTTGCCACAATAGCTGGACTCATAGTTACTTACTTTTCATATCTCTGGAGAATTCCATATGGTCTGTTCAGTGTTCACTTTTTAAAGTATTTCAAAGTGAAATATGTTTGTAACCTTAAAGAAAAAAACCCACAACCCACATGCACCGTTTTTTTCTGAATTTACTCAATATTACAAGTAAGGGAAAAGACTGAAATAAAAGAAGACTATATTATGATAGCAGATATTTCTCTTATCCAATGGTTCATATGTTAAAGCACTTGGCCAGCCTATAGATTTTAATTCCATTATGTCAGTACAGACTGGGAGGTAATTGCATGAACAGCAGCAGCCATGCTAAAAAACAAGAGGCAAAGGCATAGTTGACCTGAAGTAGCATTGTGATAGCACTGCTCAGTGCAACTAGTTGGCCTTCAGGGATGCCTTCAGGTCAACAATTTGTGATTCTTTATCCATCACTGAGCATCTCTAGAGCTCAATCCAGACCCTTCTTCCTATTCAGATTCTGAGTTCCTGGGAGAAGAGGAAGAAGTTTCCTACTGACATAGACCTTGAGGCACTGAGTCAGTGGAGAAAGGTGTGTTCTTAATTTACGTGTCCTCATGCTTTGTGAGTAGGAATACAGAAATACATAGGCAAAACACTATTAGAAATAGATACATTAGATTCATTTGCCATGACTTAACCCGTATTTAGGAAAACAATTCTGCAGTGTGGGTTGTTTTTTTTTTATTATTTTGGATGTTTCTTGGGGGTTTTAATTTTTTGAACAAATTAACTGCATCAGTAGATAAGAAGCTGTGATCTTGAAAAGATCCCTTGTCACAGCCAATTTGATGTCTCAGATTTTGTATTCTTATGGTATAGAATTCTAAGCAAACTTCTAAACTTTGACGTAAACACAAGAATAAGGAACCTGCAGTAACTAGGAGTAGTTCAATCTAAAGAGGAAGAAATGCTTACTTTTCTCATCAAAAGATAGGAAAGAGGCCAACTATGCTCTTTTTTTCATGTGACTTTCTGTAAAACTTTAACTGGAAAACCCACTAAGGAATATGTTGTTGGTTTTTTTTCCCTTAAAACCAATACTGAGTTTAGAGTGAGGAAGACAATATGCACAGAAGATAGAATTTCTTGAAAGAAAAGACTGTGGTGCAGCATTTTGTAATTTTTTGTCTTCCTGGTGTATATTTTACCTACTAAAACTAATTTATGCCATATTTGTCATGGTTAAATTTCTTTCAATGCCATTGGCATAAAAACTTCACTGTCAGTAAGTACACTGATAATGATGGCTATGTCTTTGGAGACCTTGCCCTTCTCAAGCAGTATGAATAACTGGCAAGTCATGTGAGCCACCTCTCCACGCATTCTGATCTTGAACGAGAGACGTGTGGGAGGTAGATCTGGGTATGTGGCACATTTATCGATTTGCTGTAGAGGGGAGGTGAAGGAGAAGAAAAGATTGCCAGGGCCCAGTTAGCATATTGACCCAGGGGTTCACAAGGAAACATCAATTTGAAATTGCTGAACTGCTAACTAAAGTGTGTCATCTGTTCTTTAAACTGACCTCAATGCCAGAGGAGTGAAAATCAGTTAATGACACATCAGTCTTCTTTAGAGGGTACTGAATATCATCTGAGAACTATGTTCTGTCTCCATATGGGGCAAGACACTGTGTCTAGAGATAAACCATAGCCCAAGTAGACGTGGAAGGTTAACTGCATGATATGATGTGCTGGAGAAGAGATAGCATGGCTTCTTGTGTAAGGAAAGCATAAGCTGAGGTCAGCTATCAGCATTGAGCTTAGGTGGTATAAGGGATAGTGCTGCCCTGTGCTGGCCCTTTTTTTTTTTTGCATTTTTCAGCTTGTCATCTGCTGAAGTCACTTCTGAAGGCAGGGTGTTTGGCCAAGATTGGTTTGTCTTAGTGATTTTAGGTTGTTCTTCATAGAGCTTCTAAAAAGGACATGTGACTGTGTTGAGAAATCTTCCCAAAGATTTTTGTGGGTTTATTAATCCTAATCAACTGTGCTCTGCTAACTGTAACTTGGACACCAAATTATTTTGTGCTAACCTCAAGAGCCAGATTAACAATGCTGCTCTAAGTAGGACAAAGGTGTACATAATGAGTGTTGAATCCATTTGAGAAAAATGTGTATGGGAAGAAATTTTAAGTACAAACCTGCAGGACTGCTTCCAGATTCTGTTGGAGGCCTTAATCTAAAAATGATGGGAATAAAAGGGACATGAACTAACTGTTCTTTATTGTCTGTGGAAGTTTTGTAGCCCATCTTCCCTTCACAGGTCTCAAAGCAGCTGCTACTGTGAGCAGAAGTGGGGACCGGTTGACAGTAGTACTCTGTAAGCCAAATTCAACAAAAACAATGGCCAAACTAGTGGCTTTTCTACTTGATTGTTCTACTTACTATTATGATAATGTATTCATAAAGAAGCTGCTACTGAATGTCAAAAGTCATATTATAATAGTCTTGCTCAGTTATCGTTTGCTATCAGGCACACATTTGTTATGTTACAGCTCACAGAATTATTTTACAAATGTCAGTTTGCTTGTTCAAGACATGGCCTAAGATTGCTCGCAACTTGGCACAGGTACATTCTGTGTTTCTCGATTCTTTTTCTCTTAAAGATGATTGAGATTTTGTGACCTGATTGTGTTAGCTGTCCTTTATTCCCTTCTGTCATCCCCGTGTCTTTCAGATGTTTACTTGCATCCCATTGCTTTGATTTTCTTCCTTTGACACTGATCTTATATTGAAACAGCAAGATTAAACTATCACTACTGTCTGTAACTGCTTAAAAATAAAGTAATTTTGTTGCAGGGAGAAAAAGGATTGAGACTTAGAGAAGAAACAAATCTGTGTTTTCAAATACTTACTTTTCTAATTTCTTATTTGAAACCCAAGCCAGGAAACCATGTAGAGTGGAATGAGGATGAAGGAAGAAAGATAGAAATCTTAACATCTGTTCCTGAAGCTGACTCTGATTAGACAGATCTTTGTAGCTTTGTGCTGAACCAGTTGTAGGAGCAGACTCTGAGAACCAAATTAAAAAAAAAAACAACTTAATCCAATATGTTACCAAATGTGCAAATCACAGAAATTCTACTTTAGCCATTTTATCCTCTGCAGGTTTTATGAGGACATCTGCTTATCTCCAGAACTGATCCCAATCTTAGCTCTACTAAGATGTTCGGTCTTGGCACATACCTCACACTGTAAAAAAGTGGAGTTCACAGCCAGAGATGGTTCTATGGCAGGTCCCCTGAAGACCCAGTCGGGCTGGTATTCTCAGAGCACATGGGAAAAGCAGGCACAAAAGTGGGCTGGTGCATCTGGTATATGAGAGCCTATGCCTAGCCAAGCTTGGCTTCAAATGCTTTTCTCCCAGGTGAGTGCTACCCCACCAGGTGAGGGTAAAATGTTACTTAAGTAAAACAAGTTTAGGAATTTTGAAGTTTGCTGCTTATCAGCAAAATCATTGTATCTGGAAGAGAAAAATCCATTACAGATCAAAATATTCAAAATATTCAAAATATTAAAAATATTAATTTTGCTTGCATATGTGAGAAGAGTACACTCAAAACTACACAATAAAATTTTCCTGACATATGGATAAGCTTTAAGTGATTAAATCATTAGATTGGGGAAATGTTACATTCCATGAGTAAACACTAAGATGCAAATTATACTGCAGAACTCCTAAATGAGTGATAAAATAATATATTAATTATGGTTTTGTAGTGAAACTACTTCAATCTGTTCATTATGGATTACACTGGAAAAAATGGCTTTGACTCGCAGGGTTTTTTTTTAGCATTAACGTCTTTGAGGTGCCACATTATAAATAACACTTTCCTAAAACCAGAAAGAATTATGACATTTAACTGAAAGTTTTGCACAGCAGAAAGACCTAAATTCTAAACAGCCAGATCCCGTTTGCCTCTATCTGGTGCTGTATAATTTATGGAGAAGGGAGGACGTATTTTTCAAACACTCCAATTTCTTTCAAGGAGATTCATTTCTTGGTTCAGATTGTATATTCTTCAGTAATAAGAGCTGGACTGGTTCCTGAAAACATCAGAAAATATCAGGTTTTTTGCAAGATTTTTGTAAAAAATTCAGGACTGTACTTTTAATATGTTGATATTCTGAAGCAAATTTGTTGCACTTTCTATCCCGTCTTTAGAAACATTTGTGCTCTAATACCTTATGCAAAATATTTGTGGATGTTTGTTTTGTCCTTTTTTGGCTTTTATTTAAGGTTGACATTTCATTAACATTTTCATTAGCATTTCCTTGAGCAGAAAAAAACATGAAATGAGATAAATTATAGTCAAGAATCCAAACATGCAGATAACATTTGAAAGAATTAACCTACAAAATAATAAATATATTGCCAAATACTATTATTTTTTGCATGTGCTGACCCTGGGTGCATTTGTTTTTCCACAAAGCGAAATAAACCCCCAACACCCCACATCCATGAGTATTGTTTAAAAGATCAGGACACCACTGTTGAAGGACTGTAATACACAAGCTGGAAATTGCATTGGCCTTTGACAGAGTACTGTGCAGCCAAGGATGGAGTGTTAACAGGGGCATACATGGCAGTGAGACAGTATTGTAAGAGTGACACCACGGTATCTACAAACCACCTAAACACTTGGGTGCATAGCTTTTCGGGTTGCTTTTTGCTGTTGTTTGTCAGCATTGCAAAAACGCAGAGATCATGGAAACCTGGAAGCTTGAAAACTCAAGAGCCAGGCTGCACAGGCTGACATCCCAGGCAAAGGGTATGGGGGTAATTCTTGTAGTGATGAAAGAGGCTGGGAAAGGTATTTAGAGAGAAGGGAGAGGTGTTCAGAGAGAAGACAGGTTTGTTTGCAGACCAGTTTTATTTCCTCTGTTTTTTTCATCTCCATAAAAGATTTTGTCTGTGCCTTTGGTATCCTTCTGCAAGCTGATTATAAGCTTGCAAGTTTCATCATCTCACAGTGTCCTGATTTCAGCTGAGACAGAGTTAATTTTCTTCATAGCAGCTAGCATGGCACTGTGTTTTGGATTTGTGCTGAAAACAGTGTTGATAATGTAGATATGTTTTCATTACATAGAGACATTTTTGTTATAGTTCAGCAGTGCTTACACAAAGTCAAGGCCCTTTATGCCTCTCTTACCACACCACCAGAGGGGTGGCTGGGGCTCACAAGAAACTGGGAGGGGACACCGCAAGGACACTTATCAGAAGTACCAAATGGGTATTCTGTAACATATGATGTCATGCTTAGCATATAAGGGGCTGGGAGTAGGAGGACGGGAAGGAGGCGACATTTTGGAATCATGGCCCAAGTATCCATTAGGCATGATAGAGCCCTGCTTTTCTGGAGATGGCTGAATGCCCGCCTGCCCGTGGGAAGTGGTGAATTAATTCTTTTTATCGTCTTGCTTGTGCATGCAGCTTTACCTGTACCTATCCAACTNTGCTGAAAACAGTGTTGATAATGTAGATATGTTTTCATTACATAGAGACATTTTTGTTATAGTTCAGCAGTGCTTACACAAAGTCAAGGCCCTTTATGCCTCTCTTACCACACCACCAGAGGGGTGGCTGGGGCTCACAAGAAACTGGGAGGGGACACCGCAAGGACACTTATCAGAAGTACCAAATGGGTATTCTGTAACATATGATGTCATGCTTAGCATATAAGGGGCTGGGAGTAGGAGGACGGGAAGGAGGCGACATTTTGGAATCATGGCCCAAGTATCCATTAGGCATGATAGAGCCCTGCTTTTCTGGAGATGGCTGAATGCCCGCCTGCCCGTGGGAAGTGGTGAATTAATTCTTTTTATCGTCTTGCTTGTGCATGCAGCTTTACCTGTACCTATCCAACTGTCTTTATTCTTTTCTCAGTCTTATTCTTCCAATTCTCTTCCCTGTTCCTACTGGTGAGGGTGTGGGAGGAGTGAGTGGCTGCAAAGTGCGTAGCTAGTTGCTTGGACTAAACCACAACACATAGCTAAAAAGAAGGATGCTGTAATAATCTGCAGGCAAAATAAGAGTGTTGGATGAAAAAACTGCAAGTGGTTGAGAAGGAAAGTCCACATTTTTTAGATAAAGTAGAATTAGCAAGATTTAGAAAGAGATAGGGTGGGAGGACTTAAGAGAAACTCGAGAGGATGACGACTTACTGGTCACTCACAGTAACCAAGAGAAGGTTGCAGATAGATGTCGATGACTTAGACACAGATTTGGAAGGGGGGATTACTTGAAATGAAAGCTAGAAATATCTGTAAAGAAAACCCAAACTTTCTGTTGCTGGAAGTGGAAAGAGGTCTTTCTCACTGAGTTTGCAGTGGCTAAATCAACAGTGATGAAGCCTTATTTCGTCTAAGTTGTGTATGTGTTTAATCATTATTTTCTGTTAATGAAGCGGCATGACTTCACGTTAACCTGAGAGTTGACCTATATCCATTAATCCAATACTCCTCCGGACCCCTTGCAAAGGCAGCAGCCGGGTGGTATCGGGGGAGCAGCTTGCGGAGCGATGTGACCTGACAGCCCTCTAGTGGGAGCCAGGGAAGTGCTGGGAACGAAGGCAGGGCACATGGAATCCACAGCGAGGGGACAGTAAAATACCACAAGGTGATGGGTGCTAGAGGTGGTAGGCAGAGAGTGGTGCTCCCTGAAAGGGAGTTGGGAGAGTTAGCTGAATTGGTGGATGGAGCGGATGAAGGGGAAAGAATAGCAGATAGAGGGGCGGAGCCTTTGGGGCAAGAAGGTGTCTGTAGAGAACTTGGCTTCTCAACTGGCACATCCATCCTCAGCCGTACTAGGGCACTGAATTTGCCAAAACATTTTGCTTCACTGCTTGTTTATTTCTAGTTGCTGTTGTTGCTTCTTATACAAGAAGATTTTTCTGTACCAAATAGCGATTATTTTTACAGTTGTTGTGTTACTAATTATTGGTGATTCATAAACCACAGGGGATGTAAGTCTGCAAGCATATGGGGTGGGTAAAGATTTGAAAAGGTTGGAACTTTTACGAAGTGGTAAGTACTTTTTGCCTAATGGTACAGCTATGATAGTAAGGTAATTGATCATTACTGATTTACATAAAAACATATGATTTAGGAAAGTACCACTGAGTTTGAATTTAATTCCTTGATTAATAGCAGATTCCTGTGGAGATTGCCTAGGAGATTAGAATTATACTGGGAACAATACTGGACAGTTTTTTGGTGTGGGTTTGGTGGTTTTTTTTCACTGCTTGTCAGCTTTTGTTACTCCTAAATAGTTGGTGTTGGTCTGGTTTTGGTTTTGGTTTTGGTTTTGGTTTTGGTTTTTGCTTCCAGCCCTGTGGCTGTTCCTCTGCTCACTGAAATCAGGGATTTTCTTACTGACCCCTTTGGAACCAGACTTGTCTCCACGTGGTTTGCCAGAAAAATTTGTCATGACATACTGTACTAATTGATTTAGGTTGCAGATCTGTTGGCAGTCCTTCCTGACAATCAAATAATGAGAGACTTATTTAAATTGGAAATAATCAGCAATGTGATATTCACTTAAGTCAGGAAATGAGCAGAGGTATGGTCATGGTATCACAACATTCGCATGGTCATATTCTTCTGTGAGTTAGGAAGATGTAGAATTAGTTCCTTCAGGCCAAAGAGAGAGCTGTAGGACACTTGTGAAAGCCAGGCATTTGTGTCATTATTCTTGCTGCTTCCTCTAGCTGTGTTTTGAAAGAGGAAAGGGAGACAGTCACTTGTATCAAGAGCAATTTGGGCATGTAAATTCATGGGACTGATTGAGCTTGTAAAGCAAATTTCCAAGTCCAGGAAGGATGATTTCAGACATACATTTTACTAGATCTGATGAGAAGCTTTATTAATCCTTCCTGTGCTCAGGTTCATTATCAGTCTTAATCTGAGGATTCCATCCATTTCTGTGCATTGTGTAAATAATGAAGTTGAGCAACTTAAGGGACATACAGGTTGTACATGTCAATCTTTCAGATACAGCAGAACCTTTTCTGCATCCCTGTATGGCACAGAGCAGGACAAGGACAAGTTCACCTACATCAGGGCTCTCAGACTTCCAATCCTCAAGAAGCTTTCCTGTTATTATCAAAGGCAGGAGTGCCCTGAAACTGGGAGGTTCTTTACTGAGAGGGTGGTTGGACATGGCAACAGGCTTCCCAGGAAAGTGGTCACAGCCCCCAGCTTGACTCAGTACAAGAAGTGTCTGGACGATGCACTCAGCCACATGTTCTGACCTGTCAGGTCCCATCTGAAGCCAGGAGTTGGACTCGATGAACCTTTTGGGTCCCTTCCAACTCTGGATGTTCAGTGATGAAAAAGATAAGCCCTTTTTTTAAAGGCATTATCTGTTTGTGAGGGCTGACACAGAAGCAACAAGGAGAGAAATCCTGAGTCACAGCTGTGTGGATTTGTTGTTGTTTTAAAATATTGAGTCTAAGAGAAGTGGCTACCCTATGAAGGAATCTGCAAAGAGATTGACAGTCCTGTCTGCATCCATCTATGGCTTCGACACAGTTATCCCATCTTGGATAAACCATAGTAATTAAGGCTGGACATCCCCTGACATGGTAGCAAAGTAGAAGAAGTTCATTTATAATTCCAGTTCTCTAGTAGCATTAGAAAATGTATAATAAAATAAATATCTGTATTTTCATTGTCTTTTCTGAGGGATCATGAGTTCATGATCAATAAATTCTAGGACAGTTGGAGCTGTCTAAAAAAAAAGAAGCTTTTGCACTCATACATGTGTTGCATATTCTTACAGATTCCTCTAATGAGACTAATTTAAAATATTATTTTTTAGATCAAATCAATCTCGATGCAAAATGTATTTAAGACTTTCCTATATGATATAATTGGAGTGTGAATGTACTGGAGGGATTTTTTGGTGGGGGAGAAGAAGATTTGGGAGCTCTGAGAGAACTGTTTCTCTAACCTTACTCATAACTCATGGTTGATAATGGGTGCTAACTTTCATTTCTATTTTGATATGCTTACTTGGCATTAAGTTACGTTCTGCTGTGGCAGGAGCTCAAGTGGGAAGTAGAGTTTTTGTGTGAGAAAAGGAGAGGTTAACTACACTTATATTGGGGGCATTTTTTGCTTTGGAAAACAGTGGTAGGCTTTGTAGTTTAATCTTTTAGAATACAGCCTGTTACCACCTTCTGACGTATGTTGTTGGGGTGAGAAGAATCGATGCTCAGCGACGCATGAAAGTCTAACATGTCAGTTGTAGCTATACATAATACCACTGCCTCATGTGCAGGCAAGGCTGTTAATACTTAACACAGTATTGTGCTCTCTAAGGAAAAAAGTAAAATACTGGTATATTCATTCATTTTAAGTGAATACACATTCCATTGAAAAACACTGAATTTAAGAAGGCAATACCCAGACAGAAGGCTCAAACTCAGAAGTACTGCTCAGCAAAAAGCTGCAAAAATAAGGCTATGAGATTCTGCATGTCAGGGAACAGTCCTGGGAATCTGCACACAATTAAGGTTTTGCTCAAATTACACCTCTTGCACTTAACTCACTTACGCCAGGTACCTGTGGTAACTGGTACCAGGAAAGCAGAGAACGTGCCCGTTTGGAGATCACTAATTTGCAAATAATCATCTATACGCATGAAGGGAACAATATTTTAAGGGTTCAAAGATTCTTTTCCTTAGGTACATGCATCTGTGGGAGGATATAGGTATTGTTCAGTTGCTTAACAACCTTCTGTAGTTAATGGTCTGAAGTGAAACAAATCAGTAGCATACAGGAGAAGTGTATTGAAATGTATCAAGATATAAAAATTATTAAGGTAGCCCAACAAATAGGGCAACAAAGCAGCCACAGACAATGGCTGCTGGCTGTCTTACAGAAGCTTTAAATTATGATGGGTTCTCATGTCACCTGAAAAAATCATGGCCTATGTGGTAGCAATATTTTTTTCCTGAAAAATAAAGGCTGTGGTTCTGGAAAACAGCTTTAAATCAGGAATCCAAACAAATTCTCTTGACTGAAAGGTCCCTTCCCGCCCCCCCCCC
>VXBZ01010820.1:109130-133258 GCA_013399135.1 Heliornis fulica
ACTGGAAAAATATATCTGTATGGCTCTTCTTTAGCAGGATTCAGCTACTGAAGTACAAATTGGGCCCATGAGAGTGACACAGGATCCAATTCAGGTAAGATGCTCTTTCAGTTTCTTGATACAGTCAATTCAGTGTTAATGGAAGAAGAAATTAAGGTTCAACCCCTATAGTTAAGTAAAATGTTTTCATTTCACTTGTGCAAGAGCTGTGAGATAGGTAATTGCTATTTTGGTTTATCTGATTGCTTGAGAAGAGATGTGCAGGTAAATTATCTTGGTAAAAAAATAAAACAGGGTGCTTAGATTTCTATTAGCACCTAATCGTCACATTTATATGTCCTGTGAAGAGGAGCTGCGTGTATTAGCAGGGGAAGGAGCTGCCTCTGGATGTTAAAGGCTGTCTGGTCCTTATACACCAAAGCAGAGAGCTCCATTATCAAGTTTAGGTACCCAGTGAGTTTTGCTGTGGTTTGCACAACAGAACAGAGAACTGCACTTTTACAGGTCACCAGTCCAAGAAATCACAGCACCTACAGCAAAGCAGGTTGAACTTCAGCTTAAGAAGCTTGATCTGATAAGACTATTTGTTTATATTGTAAGAATGTGCATTAATAGCTTCAGCAGTAAACCAATTTTTGGTTTTTCAAGTAATTTCAGTGGAAACTTGAGCCAATTTGGCAAGTATTGCACACATCCACACATTTTAAAAGATGTGTGTTAATATTTTATTCCATCTTGACAATGGAGTTACGTGTTTCCCTGTGCAGTGCAAATAGCTACTGAATATTATATGTTAAAGGCCTGTTTGTGGGTGCTTAGTTATGGTCACAATTGTCTAATAAGACAATTTCATTTAAAGCAATTGCCAGTGATGGAGTGATGGGGGTAGCACTGTTTATTTCATTCTGGTGTGTGTTATATGTTGTTATGGGACACCTGTACCAACCTTGAAATGGCTGGTATTTATTGTCTGAAAGGTGACCTTACCTGTGGCAATGACCTGCCACAAACCATTTAATAGATTCCTTGCTGGACTTCATGACCTTCTATGTTGAAGGACAAATCTGGTTTGCTTTGTACTGGATCATGACTCAGATGCTACTGACTTAAGGGTCAAGGAGAATATTCCAAGGCAAACCTACACAGCTACAACCCTCCAAATGCCCTCCCTGCACACACCTTGCACATATGCCCTGATTTTCTACTAAGGCTTGCAGATTATCTCAATCAAATGATCATTAGTTCTCAGAACTAAGAAATTGCAGTGATAAAAGTGCATGTAAAGCTCCTTTCTCCAGAGAACACAGGAGAGAGGTTGGGTTTATAAATGGCTAGTTCACATTAAAAATATGTGGTATCCTTTTGCAGAAGTGTTTACCAGGGCTGAGGGTTTGGATGTCCATACCCATTTGGATGTTACCATGCCTATTTAAATACTGCATTTTCTTAACTCTTGGGGCATTCATAGACTATCATCTCTTATACAGCATTGACTTCAAATTCCATTTTTGTTCTGATGGTGATCTTCCCTCTTAAGCTGCGCAAGAAGCATGATGAAACAGAGCAGTTTACAGTTCCCTCATGCCAATTTTCAGTGTAGCAAGACCTCTTTACTAACTTAATTCAGAGCCACCATGTGTTTTCCACCATAAAACTCTTGCTAGAATAGAGTAACATAAGATGTTAAGTAAATTTATTTTTATTTCTCAAGTTGCTGTTTGTAATTTTCCCAGTTTCATTGAGGTACCCCATGTGTCTGCACTCAGCAGGTGTCTCTTGTATTTTTCTGTACTTGTATGACAAATTGGGAACAAGACATGCAATAGTTGTACAAAGCAAATACTAAGAAAGATTATAAAAATGCTAGCACATCACCAAAAACTCTAATAGTGTCCACAGTGCTCATAAACCAAGGCAGAGGTCCGAACCACAGGAGAGGTCCACAGTGCTCATAAACCAAGGCAGAGGTCCGAACCACAGGAGAGGTCCACAGTGCTCATAAACCAAGGCAGCACTGACTAAAAACGTTCTTTTTACAGTGATACTGACAAATTATACACCAAAAAAAATAGCTACATGGATTTTTTTTTTTTCCAAAAAAAACCACAGGTCAAACTCAAGCTTTTCCTTGACAGTGTTGTTTATATGGATTGTTCTTTTGTTTCTTGACCTTGGGAACGTATCTTGAAATATACTTCTATTATATTTTGGTGGTTTATAGATTCATACAAGTGATAATGAGAAAGCATGGAGGTAACTCTTTAAAAAAAGCTTTTAAAGTTAATATTCTGAGAAGCATTCAAATACTGTTAATTAGTTACCTGTGGGAGATGAAGTAGTTTAATTAAGCTCCATTGTATTTTGCAGTCCTTTTTTTCCAAACTGTGAATGTTGAGAGAAGGAAGATATCAAGAAAACATGCCTCTGAAAACCTGGTTTTTGAACCATGTTGTACTGAACAAACTAGAAACAAAACAAAGCTAATAGCAGTTGGAACCAAACAGAAGATTGTATCTGAATATGGACTTCATCTGAGTATCTGCAGACTAAGTCTGCAGCTCAACCACGTCACAGCTATGCAACACTTCTGTGGCTGGAAAATAAAGGATTAGGTAGATTGACAACAGTTACATTGGATGTTAAGTGTCAGTAATCCAAATGTGCTTACTATTAACTGCAATTAAAAAAAATGTTTCTAATAAACAGAAACTTCTTAAGAAATTTCTTAATATTTATGGAAATTCTGAGCATATAATTTTCTTCCACTGTTTAATGAAAGCTTGACTGGTTGTCCTGCCACAGTAACTTGAATTGATTTGTTTATTGTTTAGAATTCAACAATCCAGACAGCTCAAGATAAGAGAAAAGTTATGGTCACATTTTCTAGCTTCTAGACTGATGCCATCGAATTTCACATAGTGACAACACAGCTGCATACCTCAACACATAAAAAGCTATTGACCTTTCTTCTGGGCATTTGGGGAATTTTTTTTTTTCATATTTTGCTTGGATTGTTTCAGTGAACTCAGGGAATTAGTTTTATTTGTGAAATAAACAGGATTTTACTTTATGCATAGATTACATGGATTTATACATAGGTCCAGTTGGGATCCACCTGAGGGTACTGAGGGAGCTGGCAGAAATGCTCAGCAAGACACTTCCCATCATTTATCAGCAGTCCTGGCTAACCAGGGGTAGGTCCCAGTTGACTGGAGGTTAGAAAATGTGATGATCATCTACAAAAAGGGCTTAAAGGGGGATCCAAATAACTATAGGTCTGTCAGTCTGACCTCAGTGTCAGGGAAGTTTATGGAGGAGACCATCTTGAGTGCCATCACCCAGCACATACAGGACAACATACAGTTTATTCAGCCCAGACAGGATGGGTTTATGAAAGGTAGATCCTGTTTGGCCAACCTGATCTTGGTATATGACAAATTCACACACTTTATGGATAAGGGAGAGGCTGTGAATGGTGTCTACCTGGACTGTAGTGAAGCCTTTGGCACCATTTCCTGAGGACTCTCCTCGAGAAACTGGCTGCTCGAGGCTTGGATGGACACAATCTTCGCTGGGTAAAAATCTGGCTGGCTGGCTGGCTTGCTAGGCCCAAAAAGTTGTGGTGAATGGAGTTACATCCAGCTGGTGACTGGTCATCAATGATCTAACTCCAGGGCTCACTACTGGAGCTAATTCTCTTTAATTAATCTTTATCAGTGGGCATCAGGTGCACGCTCAGTACAACACCAAGTTGCGCAGGAGTATGAATCTGCTAGAGGGCAAGAAAGCTCTACTGAAGGATCAGGACAGGCTGGATCCATGGGCTGAGGCCAGTTGTATGAGGTTCAGCAAGGCTCAGTGCCAGGTCCTGCATTTGAGTCACAACAACCCTATGTAATGCTACAGGCCTGGGGAGGAGTGACTGGAATGCTGCCTGGGGGAGTTGGTTGACAGCTGACTACACGAGGCAGCAGTGTGCCTAGATGGCCAAGAAGGCCAACAGCATCCTGTCTTGTATCAGAAATGGTGTGGCCAGCAGGACAAGGGAAGGGATTGTGCCTTTGTCTCAGCACTGGTGAGGCCACACCTTGAGCACTGCGTTCAGTTTTGGGCCCCTCCTTGAAAGGAAGACACTGTGGTGCCAGACTGTGTCCAAAGAAGGGTAACAAAGCTGGTGAAGGGTCTAGGGCACAAGTCTTATGAGGAGCAGAGGAGGGAACTGGGGTTGTTTAGTCTGGGGAAAAGGAGGGTGAGGGGAGACCATATCACTCTCTACAAATACCTGGCAGGAGGTTGTGGTAAGCTGGGAGTCAGCCTCTTCTTGCAGATAACTAGTGTTAGGTTAAGAGGGAATGGATGCAAGTTGCACCAGGGAAGAGTTAGATTGGCTATTAGGAAAATATTTTTCACCAAAAGGGTTGTTAAGCACTGGAACAGGCTGCCCAGGCAAGTGGTTGAGACACCATCCCTGGAGGAATTTAAAAGGTGTGTAGATGTGTTGCTTAGTGTCATGGTTTAGTAGTGGACTTGGCAGTGTTAGGTTAATGGTTAGATCTGGTGATCTTAAAAGTCTTTTCCAATCAAATGATTCTATGATTTTACGATTATTCTCTGACTGCTGTCTTTCTGTGAAATTTCAGTAGCTGTAGATAAACTTTTCACTTTTTGTGGGCCTTTCCTCATAGCCTTCCATTGCAGCTATACCCTCCCAGTATATTTGCACTAAAGTAATATTTTTCTTCACCTGCCACACAGGATGGCATGATTAGTGATCAGTTGTTATGGTAAAAACATGCAAATTGAGATATGGATTGTCTACATGACCTGTGTTCCTAGCTATTTCTTTCATAAAAGAAGCATGTAAATACATCTGTTTTCAGCCTGTATTTTGTGTGTCAGCAAACAGACTTCCTACAGCATCAATTTCACTTCTGGAGTAGTGCCTCAGCACACATCCTATCTGATCTTTTGTTAGCAGTTGAGGTTGTTGAAGCTACCTCACATGTTTACATAATTAGTGGCGATTTATTGGGTAAAAATTGTGCTGTTTGAATTAGTTTTTTTCTTCTGCCCATACCTGTCTGTTGCTCCTTTCATCCTTTCCTTATGGGTCCCTTCCAACTCAAGTTATTCTATGATGCTATGATTTTTGAAAGAATATCTGTTAACTACATTTTGTTGTACGTCAAAGAAAAAATAATGAACAAAACTGTGTTATGTTAATTGTCTACAAATAGTGATAATTAAGGCAGTTGCATTGCTAACAATTCATTTCAACGAAAAACGTGTAGCTGGGATGGTCTGATGAGAGTGGCAATGATGTTTGAACACCTACCCACTTACTCTGGGTGGCTCTTGCTTGAATTTGAACATGAGTTAGAAGAGACTAATCACCTGGCAGCTAAATACCAGTCCTGTGCAGTTAACTATTGATTGCCTATCAATAAATGCTTTATATATTAAGAAACATCCTGCTGCATCAGCCATATTAGTCTGTAGTTCACTCTTCCCACTTTCAAAGTGTGCTCCATCTTTTGTATAGCACAGGTGTTTGTTAAGATTTGCACCATGCAGAGGACTGTTTTGTATGTTTAATGCGATGCCGCTGTTCTCTGTGCTCTGCAGGTTTTGCTGATCTTCGCAAAAGAAGACAAACAAAGCGATGGTTTCTGGTGGGCTTGTGACAGAGCTGGATACAGGTGCAATATTGCCCGGACTCCAGAATCAGCACTTGAATCGTTTCTTGATAAGCATCAGGAGATAATTGTTATAGATTACAGGAACTCCAGATATTTTGATGCGAAAGATATCTGCAGGTAACATAAAGGACTTTATGCTTCTCTCAAACTTCAGAATATATTGTACAAAAAACCAACCTCCCAATTGTAAAAATTAAAAATAGGAAAGTAAAAAGCCCACTAGCTAACACGAAACTGTTGTTAAGTGAAAGTTTGTGGATTGAGACAAGGAGGTGTGCATACATCTGTAAGAGGAAAACAATTTGAAAAACACACTGTTGGCAAAGCTGAGTTGTTGAATTGTCTCTTTAGGTCACAGGCTTTTATCACAGCATAGGCCAGAGCTCTTGTAAAATTATTCACTGCTGTCTGTGTCTGCGCCGTTTCTGGGTTACTGCAGTCTGAAGCTGCAGGGATTCAAAGTATTATGTTTGTCCACTGGGTCAGGCACTGGCAGCTATTCACAGAAGTTCACATCGCTTTTCTGGTCCACATGATGCTGTTAGGAGCTCTAAGGTTGGAAATGCTTGGCATTCTGAGTCTTTACTAAATTACACCATTTCATCTGAAAAGCACATTTGCACCCTACACCATACTGTGTTTCTCACTCCATCATGATCTGAAATTTGCCAAGTTTATGAAAAGGAGCATTTTAAAACTCAAATACTTGTGCTGATGGAAGTTCTTCTAAAAGACCAACAAATAAAGAAAATGACTATTCAGGGCAGTATGACATGATTGAAAAAAGTTATTTTTAGCAAGTAAAATGTAAATGGAATGTTCTTCTGATAGACATTCATATTTTTTTTAGTTTCTCAATAATACATAAAGCTGTAACATTTTTTTATTCAGCATTTCATAAATCACAGTCTATCATATATATTTGCTATATCTTATTCTACTTACATGCCCCAAAAGCACTTCCTACCCTCTAAAGAAAGTTTTACAGTATCTTGATTGACAATGGTAAATATGGGAGAAAGTGATGGAAATTCTTGATTAAATTATCTAATGGGTTGTCTAGTTTCAGTAAGGATAGTTACTTTTTTCCTAGCAACTGGTATAGTGCCGTGTGTTGGATTTAGTATGAGAATAATGTTGGTAACACACTGATGGTATAGTTGTAGCCAAGCAGTCACCGACTTTTCAGCTTTCCACATTGGCCTGCACATGTGAGATGGAGGTGCCCAAGAAGCTGGGAGGGGGGACACCCAGGACAGGTGACCCAAACAGGCCAAAGAGGTATTCCATTCCACATGACATCATGAATGTATAGTGCTTTGGATGAGCCGGGAGGTGGGGAAGCTCAGCATCTTGTTAAGCATCAATTTTGAGTGGTGAGGAATTGTGCTGTGCATAATTTGCATGTTGTTGTTACTGTTTTATTATCTTCTTTTTCTTTACTATTAAATTTTCTTTATCTCAACCCCTAACTTGCAACTTTTTTTTTCCTTTTCTTCCCTGTCCCACTGGGAAGGAGGATAGAGAGTAAACAGTTCTGTGCTTGTTTTAGTTGCCTGCTGGGTTAAATCAAGGCACAGGTACTGAAAATGGATTGTATAACCGCCGTGTTCAGGGCAGTCTAACACAAATAAGCTAAACAAACAGGAAAAACTTTTGCTAGATTATAGGAGCGTATTTTAAGAGCCACTGTTCATGCCTTGGGTTTTTGGAGCTCTTCCCTTTTCACGAAGTTAACCAAAATCTGAGGAATCTGTTAGCAAAATGGAAATGCATTGTCTAAGTGGGGACAAGGTAGGTTTTGGCTGTGTGGTATGTTTTCTAGCCTTAATGGTGTCTTTCAGTCAAGATTTTAATTTATGTTGTCTGTGAACAATATAATTTAAATATGGTGTAACTGAGAAATTGTTCTTTCCTCAGGTCTATTCGTGCCACAAAACCATCAGAGCACACCGTAATACTTGCTGTCGTCCCACGCACGTAAATATTGCTGTTTTGTGAAAGATTTTTATTTTGCTCCATAAGGATGTTATGTATAACAGTTGTAACAGGAATTATCTTACTAGTAAGCCTTATAAACTAAGTTTAGTATGATTTTATCTGAAATGTGTTAGTGATGTTTTATGTGGCTTATTTAAGCATGATAACTTTCTGTCTATATAGGCATCATCTTCATGATGCTAACGCCATCATCTTCAGAGGATCATGTTTTGTACACTAAGAAAAATTAGAAGGTTTTGTGTTGGTTTCTTAAAGGAAAAAAATAAGCTGTGTATTACTTTCTGAAGGAAGTAAATTAGATCAAATAACACACTGTGATTACTAGGGAACTGGGTAATAGAATAAACTTCTATACTGTTGGCACTAATCTCACCGGAATGTTGTCCTGAAATCCTTATTCAGTAATTTATACCCCATGTACTCAGGTAGAGTTCCTACTGACTGTCCTGGTTTTCCGCTGAGATAATTTTCAGAATATGCTGTGATAGGACACAGCCAGGACAGCTGACCCAAAGTAGCTGTAAGGCATGTTCCATACCACATGATGGCATGCTCAACATAAAAAGGGGGCTGGCTGGGGAGGGGCAGCACAATTCTGGTATGGGCTGAGTGTCTGATCAGTCACCATGTGAGAAATCACACTGTGTATCACAGTCTGTATCTATATATTCTGTTATGAGTACTGTTGTTATTTTTCCCTCAATGTGCTGTTCCAGTAAACTATCCTAATCCCAACCCACAAGTCTTAACTTTTCCTTCCCATTCTCCACATTCCCACGGGGAAGGGGTTAGCAAATTGCCACATAGTGAAAGATGCCAGCTGCAAGCCAGATGACTACCCTGAATTAAATACATCTTTAACAAATACTTTCAAAAAGAGACCTTTCTTTGTTAAAACTCCTGCACACTACTGAATCCATTCTAATTTTACTAATTTCCTATCTTAATTAAAATATAAGGAATAGAATAGCAGGAGAACTATTCCTATCAAGATTAGAAAACAGACTAAGTTGGTTGCTAGACAAGACTTTACAACTTGCTTCACCTGATTATAGCATCCATTTCTATAATAGTTGGATTTTATATACGTACTTTATGCAAAAGTGTTCACACTCCATTCATTATATTTTAGTAACTATGTCAAATTGATACTATAATTCTTAAATGTTGTATTTAATATCTTTATCAGTTATGTGGATGAGGACATTGAGTGTGGCCTTGGTAATTTTGCAAACACCAAGTTGGGCAGGAGTATGAATCTGCTGGAGGGCCAGAGAGCTCTACTGAAGGATCAGGACAGGCTGGATCCATGGGCTGAGGCCAGTTGTATAAGGTTCAACAAGGCTCAGTGCCAGGTCCTGCATTTGAGTCACAACAACCCTATTTAATGCTACAGGCCTGAGGAAGAGTGGCTGGAATGCTGCCTGGGGGAGTTGGTTGACAGCTGGCTACACATGAGGCAGCAGTGTGCCCAGGTGGCCAAGAAGGCCAACAGCATCCTGTCTTGTATCAGAAATGGTGTGGCCAGCAGGACTAGGGAAGGGATTGTTCCCCTGTGCTTGGCACTGGTGAAGCTGCACCTCAATCACTGTGTTCGGGTTTGGGCCACTAACTATAAGGCAGACATTTCAGGTGCCAAAGTGGGTCCAGAGAAGGGTAGTAAAGCTGGTGAAGGGTCTACAGCACAAGTCTTATGATGAGCAGCTGAGATAACCGGGGTTGTTTAGTCCGGAGGAAAGTTGGCTGAGGGGAGACAACTACCTATAAGAACATTGTTACAAGGTGGGTGTACAAGGTCTCTACTCCCAAATAACAAGCGATGGGACAAAAGGAAATAGCCTCAAGTTGTACCAATCTAGATTGGATATTAGGAAAATATTTTTTGCCAAAAGGGTTGTCAAGCACTGGAACAGGCTGACCAGGCAAGTGGTTGAGTCACCATCCCTGGAGGTATTTAAAAGATCTGTAGATGTGATGCTTGCTGTGGTTTAGTAACAGACCTGGCAGTCTTAGGTTAATGGTTTTGCTTGGTGATAGTAGCGGTGTTTTCCAACATAAATGATTCTATGAATCTGTGATTTTGTTTTCTAGATCTGCTGACCAAGATGAGCCTTCTGTTCTTCCCCTTCTTAATGCAGGCTTCAATAGGGTATGTATAAATAGCATATTTAATCTAGTAACCATGATTGCTTTATAAATTGCAAACACTTCTACTTCCTTACATTGAAAACTACATGTCTCAGTCTGTTAAAAAATCACTGATGAGAAGCCGGTGACAGTGGATTTGGTATTAATTGGGTAACAGTGGATCCAAGAAGGGCATGAAGAGAATCTGTGATCTCTCTAGCCCTTCCAGAATAACATGAATTCTGAAAATACCTTCTTGTAGTCTGGGTGTATGGGTTTTGTTTATGACTGCATTAAAACAAAAATATGGGGTACCCTGATTAATAAGTGCTGCTTATCATAGCATGCTGACTAGTCACTAGGAAGGCTCCATGTGCCTCAGACTGCTGGGATTCTTCCTCTAAAGGGACAAGCCTAGTCCTGCTTCTTCTAATTTGAAGAATTTTAATGGTTTTGTGAGGTCTGTTATGTTGGCTTGCACCCTTTTGTCTCAGGACAGCCTTAGAGGCTCTTCTGAACAGGCAGCAGAAGGGAAGGAAAGTGTTCATAATGTTTCTCAAAACAGCTTGAGAGAGCAGAAAGGCAGGAGTTCTCAGTTCTAAAAGTCTAGGTTCAGTTGCTCACCATCTTCCAGCCTTTGTTCAAGTGGCTTTGGATAGATATTAATGTTATCTTAATGTAATATAAATTAGCTGTAAGATTGTGGTGATTTGACTCTGGCTGAAGGCCAGATTCCCACCAAAGTCACTCTATCACTCCCCTCTTACCTGGGCAGGGGAGTAAATATATACTGAGAGGCTTTGGAATTGACATAAGTACAGGAGAGATCATTCCGCAATTAGCGTCCCAGGCAACACAAACTCAACACAAAACAAAGACAAGAAAACTCTCTAATTTATTACACTACACCACACACACACAGAAACCAGTGTTGGATGATGAGAAGTACAAACAGCTCTTAAAACACCACCCCTCACCCCTCCCTTCTTTGCAGACTTCACTCTATTCATGATGTTTCTCCTCCCCAGTATGACACAGGGGAAAGGGGGGAATAGGGAATGAAGGCTTCAGTTCTCGGTCAGTTCCTCATGAGCTGTTCTCCTTCTAGGGGTGGAGGCATCACCAGAATTCTCATATCTTCTCACTCCCTTCTCTGGTGGCAAAATGCAGCTCTTTGCATTTTTCTCTCTCTAAAATGTAATTCCCAGAGGTGCTGTGACCGGGGCTGATTGGCCCGGCCGGCCTTGTCAGTAACAGGGTTTGTGAGTTTGGCCTTGGGAGCCCAACAGGGATTTACTTTTGTGGCACCCCTAAGAAGCTACTAGCTGCTTCTTAAAGAAGCCACATTGCAAAACCACCATAAAGATGTAACAGTTTACATATATTGAAGCAATAGAAGCACATCATTGGATACTGTATTTACTTAAATCAATCGAAGCAGAGATGGAAGGGAATTAACCCAGGCAGAATCTCATCATGCATTGATATTTTTGCTGCAGGGTGGAAATAGGAATTTTTTCTGCATGGATAGGGGTCAGTAGGGACTAAATCCATTAACACAAAAATTCATGCAAAGATTTAAAAATATTTTCTTCAAATAGAGACACAGAGTATTTGCAGGGAATATCTTCCTCAGCAGCAAACTTCTGGAAAATCTTACCTGTTCAAACTGGAAGTTACCCTTCAAAATTATTTTTTTTTAAATATATTTTATTTTAAGCTACCTTTCTGGTAGGTTTATTTTACATTATCGCTATTCATTGTATCAGCATTTGTTCTGGTTTGGGTTGTGATCTTCGTTCTCTTCCTTTGACAGAACACTGAATGCAGTCACTCCACTGGTGCTTGCTGTCTTCTAAATGCATAGCCATCTAGATTGGTAAAGGGCCTTAGCTTCTGGTAAATTCAACCTTTTTATAGAATTTTGTACAAAAAAAAAAAAAACAGAATTATATCAGGTTTGGATCTACAGATTCTGGAAAACTCCTTTAATCTTTTTGGGTGGATACTCTTGCAAACAACCATAATTTTTTTCATGCAGCAGATAGCTGATTATTCTACTTTTAAATGTTCTTGTTCCCTTCATGAGTATTTATGTGAGAGTAATACTGTTCTATGTTTACTTGTACTTCTAGTGGGTTGGCCCTGGCTGGAAGCCATGTGACCACTAAAGCTGCTCTGTAGCTGTGCTCCTCAGGGGACAGGGGAGAGAAAATGTAACAAAAGGCTTGTTGGTCAAGATAAGGTTCCAGGGGTACCTTATAGCAGCCTTCCAGTACCTGAAAGGTACATGTAAGAAACCTGGGGAAGAACTGTTCCCATGAGCATGTAGTGACAGGATGAGGGGCAATGGTTTTAAACTAGAAAAGTGGAGATTTAGGATGGATATTAGGAAAAAAAGTCTTCAACATGAGGGTGGCGGATCAGTGGAACAGGTTGCCCAGATATAGTGGAACTCTAAGCAACCTGATGTAGTGAAGATGTCCCTGCTTACTGCATAGGGGTTGGCCTAGATGAACTTTCAAGGTCCCTTCCAACCTAACACGTTCTATGATCCTCTAAGGACAGGGAGAGGTCATTCAACAGTTACCTTCACAGGCAAAACAGACAACTTAAAAAAATATCTAACTTATTATCCTAGCAAAACAGAGTAGAGTAATGAGAAATAAAAGCAAATCTTAGAAATATCTCCCACCACCCCTCCCTTCCTCCAGGGCTCAACTTTAATGCTGAATTCTCCAGCCTCTCACTCACAGCAGCATGGGGGGACAAGGAGTGGGGACATGGTCAGTTCATCACATATTGTATCTGCTGCTCCTTTCTCCTCACACTATTCCCCTGCTCCAGTATGGGATCCCTCCTGCAGAAGACAATCCTCCACAAACTTCCCTAACATGAACCCTTCCCACACGCTACAATTCTTCACCAACTGCTCCAGCATAGGTCCCTTCCATGGGGTGCAGACCTTCAGGAACACACTGCTCCAGCATGGGCCCCCCACAGGGTCACAAGTCCTCCCCAGTAAACCTGCTCCATCATGGGCTGGTCCATCCACAGAGCCACAGGTCCTGTCAGGAGCCTTCTCCAGTTTGGACTTCCCACAGGGCCACAGCCATGTTCAGGTGTCTCCACCTGCTCTGGCATAGGGTTTTATGGGCTGCAGGTGGAATCCCTGGTCCACCATGGACTGCAGGGGCACAGCCTGCCTCACCATGGTCTTCTCCATGAGCTGCAGGGGAATCTCTGCTCCAGTGCCTGGAGCACCTCCTCTCCTCCTTCTTGAGGACCTTGATGTCTGCAGAATTGTTCCTCTCACACCTTCACAGCAATCTCTCTGTTTGCAAATGCTGCTGGTAGTTTGGGGGTTTTTTTGCTTCTTAACTATGGCTGATGATCCCACCCTCAGCTAGCAGCAGGTCTGACTTGGAGCCAGCTGGCATTGGCTCTGTTGGACATGAGAAATGCATCTGACAGCTTCTCATTGAAGCCACCCCTGTAGCTCTCCACTACCAAAATTTTGCCACACAAATGCAATACAGTACCTGTAATATATTGTAAGTAGTCCTAAATTAATCACACTTCATTTCTTCTACTGAAATCAGCAACTGCTGATCACTATCCATATCTGGATCTCTGTGATCACTAAAATATCTTATGATCAGAGAGATACTTCAGGATTTTTTTTTCTGTTAGCTTTATACATTCCTGTGGCATTGTTCTTTACACTGAGATATTTCTAGTATTGCCTTCTTCTCAAGAAGGAGAATTTAATTTCTGTCTATTTCATTACATCTTCTGGTTTTTTTTCACTGTATCATTTTTGTGTTTGTCTATTAATGGTGGTGTTAATATTGTTTATTTATCATAAAATATGATAAATTTGTATTCATCTCAGCCTCATAAATCTAATAGTGATAGCCTACTTAGGATGGACTAATTTAAATAAGTGATTCGGCTTTCTGAAGGATTACTAACTATTATTTAAATTAGCAGACAGGGGACTTTAATGTTTCCAGTCACTCAGTTACATTCGTGTCTTGTATTTTGAGCTTTATTTCTTTTCCTAAACAAATGTTGATTCTTGTTAACCAGTTATTATTAAAACTTTCCTGGTTTGCAACAAAATCAATATTTAATACTAAACGTGGTACTTCCTTTTTAATCAAGAATGATGCATTCCTACCAGCTGATGACTCTTACAGCATGTGCCAAGTTCTGTACAGGATGACACTGGGAACTAATTACAATGAAGAGAAATGCAATTTGAGAGTGTATGCTGGTTAAGTCAAAATGTGCTGTATAAATACTGAAAGTATTGTTGTCTGCCTTCTAATATTTGGGTGTTAATATATCTTCATCCTCTTTTGCCTCATTTAGATGCAGATTAGAAAAAGTAAATGTTTCTTGTTTCTTTTTCATGTTCTCGTTGATTTCTCAGGTTTGTGTGAAGCAGGGAATGAATGGCATTAGAACTGTAAACTTCAATAAAGAGATTCTGTGCATCTGCAGAACACTATACAATGGCTAAGATAAGGTTTAACACTTCAACAAGGTGCATTTCTTGGTTCTTAGCAAAAGATTCGTGCTGAGATAGTGGCTGAATTTTTTGTCAGTAAACAGCAGTGGTTACATTTTGTCCATAAAAAACATTACTTTAAAATTTGGTTTATACAAAGCATTAATATGTTCTGGTAATTTTAGTTTGTAGAACAAGTTGACATCATTATTGAATTGTCTATTAAAGATAGATTTGGGTTTATATTGCTTTCAATTTAGCACAAGCATATTTGAATTTTTAAAAGAGCACCCTAAAACTGAAAATCTAAATCTACAGTGTAGTGGAGAACAAGGAGTTTTGTAGGCATATTGTTTTGCAAAAACCCAGTATCATTTCTTCACCTTTGCTTCTACCAACTCAATACTCTGCCTTTAAGTTTCCTATGCATTCACTCAGTGTGTGAAGTGAGAATTCCAGAATAATTTTAAGATCTTAACATTAAGGAGTGAGGCAGACTATCAACTGTTATTTTTAATTCAGTTTTTAACACTTTTATCACAACTCGGAATTAAGCCTTTAGTCCCCAAAACTTTTTTTTTTCATACAGGACAGAAATGTAGATTCTTAAAAGCCATTCTTTGCTTCTCAGAGGTTTGAATGCTGCCTCTTGACTGCATACAGCTGTGCTGTGAGAAGTAGGGACAAAACAATTTGTTTTCTGTGAAAGGTCTGTGCATGTATTTCTAAAGGAGTGATGTAGCTCTTCATAACAGAAGTTTGCTAATGAACAGAAAACTTCAACTGAAGTCAAAGATTCTACTTTTGTATCAATGTAAAGTTTCTGATTTCAACAGGATCAAGCACAAGACCTTGCAGCTTACTACATTTGCCTGACAAAGGAAGGACAATCTCCTGTCTGGAGTACATAAAAGTTGGTTAATTGTTGTCGCATGCTCCTTTCTTTATATAATTTTCCATACTTCTGAATACACATGGACAGCTCAGTAAGATTACCTGTGGAGCAAAGTTAGTTCACCTTCAGAGCTCCAGCTGCAATATTTGCCTGAAAACAATAACATTCCAAATTTTTAATTTTTAGAAAGCATTAATTTTTTTTTTTGTGTCTAAGAGCTTCCATTTCCACTCTTAGGAAATTTAGGAATTAAGGATAGATGCTGAATAAAATGAAATACCAGGGCAGCACTGTTTTTTGTGTGAGACTGTCTTTGGGTTTTTATTTTTTAGATTACCTGTTTCTAACTGGTTTGCTAAAACCAAATGGGGAAAACTCACAGCTGAGGTTCTAGCGTATTTTTATCCTTGCTTTGTATTCAGATAGCTGTGTTGTCTTAAGAACTAGAAGTAATTTCTGGGGAAAAGATAATTACTGAATACAAGAGGTACAACTGAAGCTTTTTATTTCTGCAGAATCACAGAATGCTCAAAGTTGGAAGGGACCTCTGGAAGTCATGTTGTCCAACCTCCCCCCTCAAGCAGAGCCACCTAAAGCAGGTTGCCCAGGACACACACAACTTTTGAAGGTCTCCAAGAATGGAGACTCTGGGCAACCTGTGCCAGTGCTCAGTCACCCTTACAGCAAAAAAAAAAAAAAAGTATTTCTGTTTGTGCCCTTTGCCTCTGGTCCTGTCACAGGGCACCACTGGAAGGAGTCTGGCTTTGTCTTATACTCTTCCTTCAGATACTTACACACCTTGATGAAATCCCTCCTTCTCTTCTCCAGGCTGAGCAGTCCCAGCTCCCTCAGCCTTTCATCACAGGAGAGATGCTTAATCACCTTCATGGCCCTTTGCTGGACTTGTGCCAGCTCTATTCATGTGGTTACAGTTTTAGATGCAGGAACAGAAATAACAGTTTAAAACCTTTCCAATCTATTTCATGAACTTCTGATTTGTCTTCCAGCAATTCACGGAGAATAGCAACATAACTACTTGTTACAATGAACTGGTTCAAATAGAACATGGGGAAGTGCAATCTCAGTTCAAATTACGGTATGTAGATGTGTAAGAAACTGCAAACATCAACTACTTTGTCTACATAATTTTATCGGGTTACTTTTTCCAGCTATGCATTCATGTGCTTTGCATCTGTATGTTAACTGGTAAGCTGTGGCCTTAGTTCCCTCTGCTTTTTTGTAAAGGACAAATTTAAGTGCCTTAGCATTTGGTCTGTGTATGTTTCATTCACCGTCAGTTCAAATGATGGCTTTCCTTAATGCAAAATGCAGCACATGACCTCTATTTTGATGCTTGCTTGTGCCGTTTAGGTGCCCATATAGAATTTGGCAATGTTCTAGCAGCCATTGCTACCAGCATTATAGTCAGGGAAAGATCCTTTGGCAGAAAAAATGCAGAACAATGACTTCAGCTCATTTAATTACAAGTCTAGCATTTTTTAAATGCTGTCTAGTATGTAAGGTTTATGGGCTGTGAATTTATACGACAGTAAAACTTCACAGTCATTCTTGATCTCATATGTGTGAGATTTCATGTTTGATAGCTTGAGCTGAACACAATCTTGGTGCATCTCATCATACCCTGAATTTTTATTTTCTTGCTTGGGGAAGACTTGCCAAGGCAGGAGCACAGCTTTTTAGCCTAGTGACAAATTAAATTCCTTTCACTGGCTTATCACGTTTTCTCTGATGTGGGTAATTTTGTGTTTCATACAGGTGCTAATACATGCATGTAAATGTGTTTGCAATTCAACTGCATGAAAAAAAAAGACACCCTTGAAGTTGTTGAGTTTCATGAAGAGAAGGTGTAGCTCCCTGTGCGTTCTAACTCCAGTTCCATCTACAGAAAATACTATCACTTCTTTGCAGGTTTTGGTGTCTCTATTTAAGAAGTAGATTTTTCTGTGTTTTCCTTTGCCAGCTGATCCAAAAGTGACTTAATGTTAAAGTGATTACATGTTTGTTCATACAGACTGCAATTACAGTAAAATTTTCATGGAAAAAAAAAAGAAGTAGAATATGGGTTCACACCATCTTTAATAGGTGTTTTTCAGAACTTGGCAGAAAAATAAAGCAGCTGTGAAATTGTAGAAGTTATTTAGGTATAAGGGTGGTCCTGACTTGGTTTATTGTTCAGGTGCAAATGCCACATGAAATCAGTGACTTCCAAATTAAGTCAGGGTAGATCAGAAACATAAGTTTTGTATTGAAAGATTACAATGTCATTCATACACTAATGCTTGTAGTTTATGTTTTACTTCAAGAACAAGATGCAAATACAGTTTAAGCATCTCTACACGAGTAGTTATAGCTATGAATGCAGATAATAAAACTCCAACATGCAGAGCATGATTCATATTGGATACCATATTTTTCTGTAAGTTTATTTGTAGAGATTACAAAAAAAAACCCTTAAAATTTATTAAAATTTAAAGGAAACAATGTTCATCCCCAGTGGCATTTCATCTACTGACAATTTTTTTGTACATGTTGTTGATGGAAACAGCAGTACACCATCCACTTGTAATTCTACTTGCTCATGCTCTCTTGAATGTAGTTACATAAACTGTGTGCCACCTCCTTTTAATTTATAAAAATAACATTATATAGAATATATTCTATGTTATCATGGTTTTTGTATATTGATAATGCACGTTATACATATTTGTGCGTGTATCTATAATCATATCACCTCTAAAAATGACTGGTTTGGGAACTTTCGGCATTGCAAAATACTTTTTAAAACAATCAGTATTTTTGGGTTGGCTACTGCTACTGACAGATGCAGTCCCAGAATAGTAAAGTGATTTAAAGTGTTTAAGAGATGCAGACCCTGGACAGTTAAACACTTTTTGTCATGTAACAAGCATAGCGCTTCTAAGAAACATCTGTACCAGCATCTGAGAGCATGAAGTAGACTTTGGAAAGATAAACTTTCTGAAAAGACATATTTGTAACTTGGAGACATTGATGTATCACAACAAGAGATTTCCCTCTACCTCTGCCTAAATAAAATTGCCATTAAAAACTAAGCAGAGCTAGTGTTTGGTGGTGCTGCTTGGTTATAATTTGTTTTAATCCATGTAGTTTAGTTAAGTGATGAAAAAAAGTGTGGCAATTTGTGTCTGTCCCACTGGGCCTTTGACCTGTTTGCTGCCTCAGTACATCTTCCCTGCATTTTGTAAATGTGAAAAAGAAGAAAGAATATTTTCAGAAAGTGAGTTGGTGGAATTAAAAGCAGGACATTTCAGGTATTCAGATACAAGAGGAACACAGAGAAAAACTAGGACTGGCCCAATAAGCATTATATAACATCATACAGAAGCCAGAAGTGTCTTTCCATTCCAAGCAGAGACTCCATTTCTCCACGTAGGCCCTTCTGGTTTGAAACTTGGTTGGATATCTGTGGGAGGTATATATTAATCAAAGAGGATGAGGGTCATTCTAACTTGTAATTTTACTGGTTTGGTTTCCAGACTGAATGAAAATACTCAGGTTTGAATAGCGCAAACATAACTGTGTGCTTTCTTGCAGAAAGTTTACATAACATTTATTAGCAGCTGATGTATCTAACGGGCATCTATCATAGAGTACTTGTTTCACACAGCATAGAGTCACACTTTGAATCCAACTTGGACTACTAGAAAATCACTTGCAAAATTACATTGGGAACTCCTTTTATTGTATGTGCTGACATACTGCTGCTGTCTTCTGTATACAACACTCTTCCCTGCAAATCTTAGTCTGCATGGCTGCGTGTCTGTGTCTCTGTGTATACTTCTTCATGTATTCTCTTTGTTCTCAGTTGCTTTCATGATGAGCAGAACCAGCAATGGCCTGTATTTCTTAATTCTCTAGTCAACAGTATTAATTCAACCCCCACTACACAGTCTGGTACAAGATGTTCCTTTGAGACAATAACTGTATACAGGAATGTTTATGTATGGTACATTTATGCTCCCTGCAATGAGAGGTGCACAGAAGATAATTAGTTTGTGTTTAGTCCGAGGATGAAGTAGACATATATCAAAGCAAGTATGCCTTAGGTTGTTACTTTTACTGTACACTCCCTCTATATATACATTTTTTTTCCTTTCTAGTATAAGGAGCCTATATAAATGTTCATCCCATACTGTGTAAATTATGATTTAAGCAATTTAAATTATTTAGCAAGAAGATAACGTGTATGTTTTCTTGCATTAGTTCAAGGTTAGCCCTGAAAAAACCACAAAGAAATAGAGATCATTTTGTCTGTTAATAGAGATCAGGGTCTATGGAAATCAAGTCACTGAATTATTGCTCAGAAGAAGGAAAACTGATATTTTTCTGACTAGGATGTTGAGATAACTTGTTTCCTGTAATTATATCGGCTTACAACTTCTTTGATACTGTGTATATATATTTGCTTTCTAGAAAACTTTTCATATATCTATTGTGATTTTTCTGTTCCATATCTAATGATCACAAAACTTCATATGCTGATGTAACAACCATTTGTGATTTTTACTGACAATTGTTAGTTCCTGTTGTCTAGAGCATGCTTGGAGAAAGAAAGAAATAATACTACTAAGATGCTTTACTACCCATGATCAATTTTAGAATGTGTTCTGCAGTAAAAACACGTTATCAACAGGGATGTTGGAAGCTGAATTTACTGGGGAAAAAATAATAATGAAGATAGTGACACGATTTAGTCAAAACCACACACTACTTTGTGATTCCTTAAGGACAATATAAAAATGTATTTATAATAAGTAAAAAGTTCTAGCAATAAAACTAATGGGAATCATTTGCTAATTTCAGGGCTTGTAATGCGGTGTTTACAGCATTAGAACACTGTCAGGAAGCTGTAGAAATAACCAGTGAAGATCATGTCATTCAGGTAGGATGGAAAAAGTCAACTATTTTGTAGAACTCAGAGAGGGGGACCCCAGAGATATCTATGCTTGGTAGTTTCTGTTGCATTTCAGTATGTTCATTTTGTTGCCTATTAGAAAGCCCCATGCAATGAGTTGCCTTATTTCTGGATACTGCATATTGTCACTTGCTGAATAAAGACTGTTTTTTTTGCAGAATCACTAGGTTGGAAAAGTAATGTTGCTTATGGTAAGACCAGCATGAAAACTTCAGCAGAAGTAGATAACATGTACTGCAAAGACTCTTGTTCGCTTTCTATTCTTTCTGATAACTGCTTATATATTGCCTTCTGTGTTATGCTCCTTGAATAACATGTTTCACCATTATGTAGTATTCTTATATGAAAAATGCTGAATAGTAGGGATATGTGGTTATGATTTAAAATGTGTAACTTGTAAGTATTTGATGGTTACATGTGAGTAATTATCCTTTAAGTATGGTTCTTTTCATATTATACTAGCATACTTTTGTTTGGCAGTATGTTAATCCAGCCTTTGAACAAATGATGGGTTATCATAAGGGAGAGCTTATTGGCAAGGAGCTTACTGAACTACCAAAAAGTGATAAAAACTGTGTGGATCTTTTGGACCGCATCAACACATGCATTAAAAAAGGAAAGGTAAGCAAATAAGATAAACTCATGCAATGCCTTACATTTCTATTCTGGTTTAAGTGCTCTAGGTTTAAGAATACAAAATGTGTTTCTCATGAGTGCTCATACAAGACCAGAATTCTGTTGTCAGATGTCTTAGGGCCACAACAGATCATGTCTCAGGCAAGAGACTACAGATTTCTTTATCTGGGCTTTTAGGATCTGACTGAATTTCTCTACTAATCCATAAGAATGTTTCTGTTTTACTTAGAACCTGTGGAACTTTTGTTAGCTAGACCATAGCAACTTGGCCTTTGGTCCATCTCTCAGGCAGCTGCATCATCAAACCAAAAGTTTAATTATTCTGTTGTAGCTGCAGAGCATTGACTTGCATGCCTTAAGCACCATGTGTCATAATCAGTGGCAAGCAACTGATTAGTTATAATATAGTTAGAACATCTGTGATGAACGGAACAGAGCAGAACAGAACAGAACAGAACAGGAGTTAGAATGTCTTCAGTGTCATGGTGGTGACAGGCCACTAAAGGGCTACACGTTCCTGGCTGTATGCTCCCAAGTACATTGAACAGTCTCTAATCCCACCTCTCACAAACTGCAGAAGCACTTCCCTCCCTTCCCTGTCTGATCCTCTGCTTCATTAACTTTGAGCAGTGCTTGAACCTTTGAGTGACTTCCAGCAGTGATCTGAGCTTTGGGGATCACTGTCTGAAGCTGTTGCAGATTCACCTTAGTTAATTAGCAGTACCTGCAGGCCACACTTGCTTGGTTTCTCTTCATCTCGGTAGGCTTCCCAGCTGCTAACACCACCCGCTTTAAGGCCCTGTGAGTCTTCTGCGTCTGTCCATCTTTGTCTGTGATGAAAAAGTGTCTTCCATCCACTTTCCAGCTTCATCCGACTCTGCTGCCAAGTAGTTCCCTAGTTAAAATCTCTCTTTGAGGTGGTAAGGAGAGAAAAGCCTTCTGTTTTATCTTCCTTTCTTCTCCAGTCCATACCAGAGGATATCATTTACCTCTGCATCAGTGGACTGCTTAAGAATGGTTTAGCCTGCAGTCCTCTGATGCTTCCCTGTAGCAGTGGGGAGAGAGGGAAAATTAGTGTCTGGTCAGAGAAACGGGCATTGGCATGAGAGGATAGGCTAAAAAGATGCCATGAAGAAATTGCTTCTTCTTTTTTGCTGTTGTAGAGTGCCTTGGATATCCATGACCAAGGAAAAAGAATAAAACAGTCGTGGAAAGAGAATAGGCTATTGGATACCTGAGATTAGTTGGTACACATCCTTATATAGGTCAAGGTCTTCTGAAATTTAGGATGCACAGCACTTGATGACTGACAACATCAAAGCTGAATGGTGCTCAGCACAGAGTTTTGTTCCGCTGCTCCCAGGGGAGACATTTTCTGGATGTGTTTCAGCCAGCACTGCTTGTGGTAGCACCTAGTGAGTATATTTTACTCCTTGAAAAATATGATTCCAGAAGTTCTTTGACAAAAGTGCATATTCTCACAAAAGAGAAAATACTTCCAGTGTTCTTATGCTAGCAAATGCTGTTAAGGATGCTAATCTGTATGCATAAAGTTTAGACTGTTTTGAAAAATACAATGATATGTAATTATATACGACATAAGGACTATGCAGTAATAAGTGAATATTTGCCTGCAAGCTGTGCATTCTTAGATGCTCTCTCTGCTGTCTGTAATTGCTTAGGAATGGCAAGGAGTTTACTATGCAAGAAGAAAATCAGGAGACAGTATCCAGCAGCACGTGAAGATAACGCCTGTGATTGGTCAAGGAGGGTAACTAACTTAATCAGATTATAATTTATTTCTTTTTTTTAGGGAATCCTCTCTTCTTTCCCTATATGTTAGTTGGACATGAGCCTCCAAGTATTTAGTAACAGGGTGTTGACTACTGATTCAAACAATGTGGAAAGGGTGTGCAGTGTTGAGAATGTCACGTTCTCTGCTGATGTTTCTCCATTTTGGTCTCACCTTACACTAGCTAAAAGAACAGTAAAGTCATAACCGTTAATAGTGTTGATGCTATAGATACCTGCAAGCAGTCATTTAGGTCCACATTACTGTGCATTTCTTTATGAAGTTATTCCCAAGCGTCCAACCTGCTACCCAGTCAGCTGGAAGGTTCAGCAGTTGGACAATTCCCTTGTCTGTGTGAGTGATGGTATGTGCTCCCACCTTTGTAGCATACTAAGGGCACGTCGCCAGATTCTGCTCCCAGATGTGCAGGTGAATTCCTGAAGGACTAAAAGGATCAGGTGTCCTGGGACAAAATAACGCAGCTCTAATGCTGAAGGAGTGCTTCTTGCACAGTCATCTGCCTGCTGTTGGGTTTGGTATCTTGCTTTGTGAAGCATAGAGTCCTCTGCTTTAGAAAACAGCAGTGTATCACTTCACTTCTCTCTTTACTATTTTATATGCTAATAAGTGATTATTTCTGTTGCTAGGAAGATAAGACACTTTGTGTCCCTCAAAAGGCTGCATTGTACCAGTGAAAACAACAAACAGGTATCGTATCTCTTTCACATCATAATTTTAATTGTTTTTGGTAAATTGACTTTTTTTTTTGTTTGGAAATTGATATTTTTCCAATAAGATGTGGTCTGTAATCTCAATGGCATTCTCACTGGTTGTTGGAGCAAGCATGAAAACTTCAGAAGTTGCATGGATTATCCTTCTTTTGTAGGACTGCTGAGTAGAGAAAGACTTAGATTCTCTGGAGCACAGATGTTGAGTCCATGATACTGTGGACCGATATAGACCATAGTCCAAAGGGAGTTCAGGGGCTTTTTCCTAGAGCTGCTTTTGCCCGTCTACTCTACTTATGTCTAATAATGACCTATGCTCCGCTGTCACAAGGTTTGCTAGTGTGTGGTTCTTGAATAAAGTGAGCCCTCATGCAGGACCTGAGACATAGTGTGCTCAGCAGAACAAGTGTGGAGGGGTGTAATCCAAGCCATAATGCAGCAGTAGGGGTCGGTTTATTTGTGGCAACAAAGCTTGTGGCAGGGGGAGCTGTTTGTTGTCATCTGCTCCTGGTTCCCTCTCTTGAAAGTGTCTGAAGAAAATGATCACATTGCAAGCTTTACCTCAAAAATATTCTAGTACAACCCCTGTAAAGAAGTTTTGACTTATAAGAGCAAAAGATTGAAATCTAACTTTAGCCTGTGGTGCTACAGGTGAGATAGAAAGTGGGGAGCATAGGAAGTAACTGACATAATTTTAGACTGAGGATGTACTTAGGAAATATTATATGTTTCCATGGGCCAAGAAAGCCAGTGGTGTCC